>OMNW01015663.1:0-12839 GCA_900303245.1 Selene dorsalis
GGCCCTCCAGCTGAGGCGGTTTGGCAGACTCCTCTCCCCATTTGATGGAGGATGCCAGTGCGCAGATTAACAGGGCCGACCCACAGACGCTGGCATCTCTTCACAGCTCACTTGGCCTCAGTTTTCTCAGCTAAATAGGTATTGATCTAGATAATGTATTCTGATCATCTGTGTGAGTCCCTGTTCAAGGCCTGTTCAGTTTTAGAGGGGTAAGGGAAGGGAGGAAGGAAGGAAGCGAGAACAAAATTAAGCCTTTGCCTCTTTTTCAGGGCTGCATACCTCTGCAGGGATGCCAGGTGAATGAACTCACAGCAAACCCAGACGAACCAGGAAGACACCTGTTTGAGATCGTACCAGGTAAGATCCACTTGCTCCTCCTCTCCCTCATCCTTCACCATCTGTCCCTCCCAAATTCACTTCACAACTCTTTCAACATGTCCCGCAATCAAACCAACACAGATCCCACATGTTGTCTCCGAGTTCACTGTTCGAGCCACTGTGGATGTAATATCATGTTTTACAACAACTGGTGGAAACACATGTGAGGACATGGCTGCAGATCAGTTATGGATGACATTTAATGGCTGGGTTAAACTGCAGTCAGTAAATTCACTATGATTGTTGTAAACACAGCACTAAAATGTGCTTTGTGAGTTCACATCACTGTGAACTCACATTGGCCTCCAAGTTACTTTTAAGATCTTATGGTTGCTATTGGATAGATTACTCCAGAAGTTACTCCACTAAATAACATTTGTACATCCTTGACACATTTACAACACGTTATTTATAATCAATCTTGGGGACCATGTTTCACTTCCTGTGTTCATGTTCCTCTAATTTCATTCTCCGTCACTTTGGGTTGAAGCAAAGCAAAACTGCAAAACTAGCAGCTGGTGTACCCAATCTTTGTTGTCATGACAACAACAATACACCCTATAGAAGCACGCTAGTGGTGGGCAGATAGGGAGAGTCATTGTTATGGTGACAATAATAAAGTGTTAAGGGTGTAGGCCAGAAATGACCTGGTTATGTTTAGGCACAAAAATGACTTGTTAGGTTTAGGAAAAGATGGTTTGGGTTAAAATAAGTACTTCCTTAAGGTTAGAAGACCTTTGTAACCATGGTTACACAATGAAGTCCTGTGCTGATGATGATTGATTAAAGCTGTGTCTCTTTGAAGTTTAATCATTATTACGGAGGCATATGTAAACAGGTGATTTTACATATTGTCCCTATCCATTGTTGGACATATGATAAAATGTTTATGCATCCACTGTTTGTCAAGATGCAGCTTTATGTAACTTGGAGGTTAAAACTAATGCTTTATTAACTAGAAGTTCTTTTTTTTTTAAAAAAAAAAAAAAAAAAAAAAGGAAAAGTTTTTTCCTGCACCCTTAAAAAGAAAAAACTAGAGTATAATCATCTCCATTCTCTTGTCGCTATACAGCGTTCAGACAGCAGGGGGAACTGTTAGCCAAGGATTATTTGCAGCAAACCTGGTGACACGTCTGGCAGCATTTGCAGCTCCTGGAGCGTGAAAGTCAATTCTCACAACAAACAAGATAAAATAAATAGAAAATTAAATGGCACCTCCATCATTCTGAGCCACTGTGTGACTGTACATCTCAGGACTGTTAGTGAGCCGTCATGCTCCACATGCTGTACCCACACACACAAGCTTTGCCTGTGGCTTAGCAGCCGAGCAGTTAGACTGACCTCCTGTGACCTTTCGTGATTCTACTCAATCGATACAACACTTATTTTGTGCATGTCTTGGGTTGTATATTTGTTGTTGTGTGCATTTAACCATTAACTGCACATAATAAAGAGAATATATAGGCTATAGTGTTAATATGGACCTTACAGTGTAACCATTGTCCATCCTACTGTTTCGCTCTATCTGTCATTCTGTGACTGTTTGCTCAGAGGTCTCTCTTTGTGTTTAGAATGGCTGCTGGGCTTGTAACTCTCTGTGTGTTTTGTTTATGGCCTGTCAACATAGCAGGGGGGTGTGAACCCCAATGAGCTTCTAACTTATAGCTTCTTGCACACAGGCTCTGCACTCTGGGAGGAAAAATGGAAGAGAGCGAAAGGTAGATAAAAAAAAAAAATACGGAGAGTCAGAGGAGAGGTGTAGAGAGACAGACAGGTCAGAGGAGACAGTAGACATGAGAAGAGGTGGGTCTGGACAAGACTTTTTGGTTGAAATGTTGATCAGTTGTTCTTTACAGTGTGGATGTTCATCAGGTCAGATCAGCAGCAGGAGTCAGACTGTATATCAGAACGACCTGACTTCCATTCTTCCTCCTATAACAACTCCATGCTGACTACGTCTGATGTTTACAGCATATTAGATTTGTGGGCTCCAGGGGGAGAAACACATGAGTTGCTCTCCTCTTTCTGGAGTCTGTAATCGGCTTAGAGTGATGAAGGCTTTATTCACTCCTGTTGTATGAAATGAATAGACTTTGAGTTTTCAGACTTCTTGGTGAGGCGTCCAGGAGGATAGTGCCTCTTTAAAAACAGTCATTATGGTGTCCAGTCATGAACAATACAGCTTCAAACTGAGAGGCTTATTGGTAAAAATCACCTGATGTGGTGACTAAAGTAGAAAAGAGATCTCTCAGCTCAATGAGCACTCATGTCCTGTTTCCACTCTTTTACTCTGTTATTAACTCCAAACTCTTCACTCTTTATCTAGTAAACTATGGATCTTGTTTGTATGTAAAGTCAAGATTTAAGCATTGTGAATTTATTATCAGTAATCTATTAAAAGAAAATAGATCATGACCAGTTTATTGCTGAAATACATTTTCTAACAAAAAATGCCAGAAATGTGGAAGGTACAGGCAGAAGTAAATTAGATGTTCTTGTTTTGTTTTGTTTTTGGATTGTTTGGATACTTTCCATTGTGTCCTGATGTTTTAAGGACCAGATTATTAATCAGTTGATCAAGAATATAATCTGTCAATGAGTTGACTGTGAAAATGACCATTAACTGCAGCCATAATTCTATCTCATATTTATCAGGGTCAAGTTGTACAAATATTTTAATTACCCACAAGTCTAACACATTGTTCATTTTTTCATATTCTTCAGACCGGTCAGTTTTTATTGGGATAGATAATAAAGTCCTCCTAATAAAGTATAAAAACGCACCATTGCGTGAACAGCGTAACGGTGGTTATGAGCAGTCAAAACAAAAAGCACAAAACCTCACATCTGAAAACATGTATTAGGACTCCCAGATGGATAAACCCTCAATTAGAGGTCAAGCCAGCCCAGAAATGAAGTCGTTTCTCTTTTCTATCAGAGCTGATAAATCAGCGTTTGCCTTCCTCTCACTTTCAGCTTTGCTTTGTCCACTGTAATAGAAGCTTTGTCCTTCAGAGGAGCCTGGGGACCTTGACTGTTCATCTGGGTCACGTCATTGAATGATGGACTTTGCTTTTCTGTGTGTGTGTGTGTGTGTGTATGTGTGTGTGTGTATGTGCGGCCACAGGCCAAATCCATTGGTCATGTTTATTGTGGAGATATGGAGTACCCAGCCCTGTTGCAGAAAGTAGATACAAGACAGAGAGTTGTTCCAAGATGCTGAGCCACTGACACACACACATGCACACGCTCACCGTGTAATGTGTAAGTCAAATGTCTCCAGTGCATAATACCTTTTTTCCCCTGGCTGTGGGTAAAAAGCTAATAAAGCAGACTGGGGACACTTTCTCATAAACTGAAGTTGAAAAAAAATCATCATTTGGTGCATGTCTTACAAACACACAAACAATCTCAAGGTCATAGCCACAATGAAATCTCCCCGTGTTACATTTATCCTGCAGAATCTTCATTGTGCGTTGTTCAGTGGAAGCAGATGGATCACGAAGCTCAACTTTCTAATATTTGTAATTTCCTCCCGGGTTTTGTGTGAAACATCAGCAGTAGTTTGGTGTGACAGCAATTAAAAATTGCTTGTAAATTGTTTTTTATCAGTATGCAGCCCACTGCACACAGAGGGAGCAGGGCACCCAAACAAAGCCATGTCATGTGGCTGAGCTTGTCTTAAAGCCCGGAGGAATTAAGGAAATGGGCAAATAATTAGTTATTTTAAGATATTCTTTGTATTTAATGGGTGACTCAAGGCTGTAAGCTCTCTGTTGTGGTAGTGTGAAGCAATTAAGCCATCTGGGAAATAGCACAGACACACACACAAAACACACTTGTGCCTGTGCAAACGTGACAGCTCTTGCTAATTCATTATTGTGGGCTGGCTCACACACTCATATCCATCCATGCATGTCCCAGAAATACCATTTGTCCAGGACACACCAACAAACCCACATCAGAGTTCAGAGTCCTGTTTTGTCACCTCAAACATAAAACCTTTAGTCTTTGACCTTTGTGACATTAACACAGATGTACGTGTTGGCCGTCAGTTTAATCCTAACAACGCTGCAAGAGACCTAAAGGAACATTTCACCATGAGATTTCAAATGTACCAAAGAAATATGTGAATTGCAGTTCTTCTGTAACATTACTTTCACATGTTGGGAAACACACATTGGCTTTATTGCAGGAATTAAATGAGAAGATGATGAGAAACCACTCTCTGTGTATGTTAAATATGAAATGGGAGCCTGATTAGTTGATCCTATAGATTAGAGACCGGAAATGAAGGGAAACAATGAGAAGCAGCTTACATGTTGGTTTGGGGATAATTTAAACAAACAGATGTAACATGGTAATAAGTAGAAGTTAGAAGCCGTGTTTTCTGCTGACTTTGGACAGCACTTGTCCAGCTGTTGCTTCCAGTCCTTGTGCTAAACTCAGCTCAGACTTCAGGTGTAATATCATGAATGTCATATACTGACTTAACTGTACGATGTGCATTGAATTACTAAAGGAGGATGTTAAAAGTAACATCCTCATACAGGTCTATGAACCTATATGGTCATCTGTGGTGGTTATTGCTGCTATTGCGTCTTCCGTTTGCTGGAGCCATTCAGAAACACCACTGACCACCTCAGACAGCTCCTGCTTCTGATTGGTAAATATTTAGAAAAGTGATTGTGCTTCTTAATTAACTTAGATAAAGCTATGGGGTTTGGAGAGTGTGGTCTTTGGCAGTGTTATTATCATCATAAGATAAGATCAAATAAGATATCCCTGGTCCCACACTCCTCACTCACTGGTTACAGGTTGAGCCCTTAACGCTGCACCATTCTGTGACAGAAAGCAGAACATTTGAGTTTGAGATACAAAAAGTCATAGATTTTTGTGCCTCCACTTGTCTATGATCCCGAATCCTATCTGACTGAGTGAAGAATCCAAAGTCTGTACTGCCTGTATCTCACAGAGATTGATTGGCATTGTGTGTGTGTTTATGCGACTGTGTGTGTACAAGTTTGTTTGGCAAAGATTGGAGGACAGCCCATCTCCAAGTTACTGCACACACACACACACAGAGAGAGAGAGAGAGAGAGAGAGAGAGACGGAGAGAGGGACAGACAGGGGAGAGAGAAAGCCTTGTTACACTCCTCCTCAGGGATTTGCTTCTCCCCAGGGGAGCTGAGGGAACGGACCTGCTGCCCACACTGCTGAATGAGAGAGGGACAGGAAGAAAAGAGTGAATGAATGGACAGAATAAACGAGTGAGGAGCAAGAAGCGGGACTCGTTTGACGGGTTTTGTTTCGGCTGGCAATCGAGCATGCCTCACTGGCAGGTTCTGGCCGTGAGTGCTACCTGCGTACTGATCTGTTTCCAAACGGGCTTTGTGAAGCCGCTTCTTCATGCTGCAGCTTTAGGCCAGAGCCAGTCCCAGCCCCAGCCTGCACTGCTCGCTCAGACATGGGGCCGGTCTGCTGCAAGCCGGACAGACTGAAGAAACAACATCTCCAAGGTAACGGGAAACAGATGCTGGAGATTTTTTACAAGAGTAGTAGAGACTGGAGAGGAGCGCCTGAGTGGCTTTGAGACTGATGGGATCTACAGCTTAGAACAAACTCTTATTTGTGGCTGTTTTGCATAGCATTAAGGTACTGACTCCTATTTATATGCAAGATACATCATATATTTAAACCAGTTACACGCTGGAATAAAATGTACTTTTATAAGATGTACTTTGTAACTTTGAAATGTTCTATGGATGAGCAGAGATAGTCAGAGTCATTTTGTGCACAACGTTTTGCTGCAAAATTAGTGTCAGGTTGCAGATTTAATATGTTCTCCTTTACATTAAAAACAAAATACACTGCAGCATAGAAACATCTCTGTCTTTACTCCTGCTGTTCTGCTCTGGAGTCAGCTGAATGGGATCTGGTCACAGCAGCTTTTTTTTTAGTTTTGGCAGTTATTTGCATGATTGACAGGTCACTTTTACACACCACCAGTGGTGCAATATGATTGACCTGGTTCGGTGTATGCTGTACTGTGTGTCACATTCACAGTAGAAATACTGTGGTGGCAGCTCATTTTGGCCACAGCAGTGCATGCTGGGTGTCTGTGGTTGTATGAACTGTGAGGATATCCATGAGGATCTTTAGTCCGGCCATTACGTATTTACATACGTAAGTTTAGCGTAATATTTTAATATTCTTTGCACTTTTGACCCAATAACCACATCGCTATCACTGTCATATAAAACGAATCCCATCTGGACAAAGCTGTAGCAACAGCTAGACATGTCATGAGTGGAAAGTCGTGGTACAGTCACATCATCAAGTGAACTGTCTCAGACTGACAAAAGGTGACTGCATGAGGCTGAACATATTTGTCATCATGTAGTTATGACTGACTGCATATTACCTATATTCAGTGCTAATGGCTGCACTGACTGGTCCTCAATTGTCCCCCAGTCTATCCCTCCCTCTCTGTCTCTCTCCATATTCACTAACTTTGTGTCTCTCTATCCGTCTGTATCTGTCTGGCTCTCATTCTCTCATACTAATAATAAGCAGCACAGAGGTCATATAGTTAATCCCCAACCAATTCAAAGAGCCCAATCATCAGTCATATTATTAATAAGGGACATGGCCTCAGGGAAATGACATGTAGGCTACTGTCACAGTGTAGAATAACTGCAAAACTGTTTGCTGGGTAAGTGATGCTTGAATTCACTATTTTTAAGATCTGAAACTGAGTTAATAAATTGAGTTGGAGGGATACAAAGTTTCTGGACTAGTGGAGCTCTTCATGTAGTCAACAGGGCTAACCTTTGTCTAGCAGTTGATGGTTAGTAACCAGCTCTAACATCAGAGTTGTTGCCTAAAAAAAAGCAACAAGTTTCTTTCAGTGTGGCATAAAGTTATGTGATGACTCATCAGAGTGATATTTGTAATTAGAAAAACAACAGTGACAATGCCTCAAGCATTCACACCAATTAATGACATTTCTCCATCCCGATACTGTTCATTAGCATATAGAAACATTTCAGAGCTTGTGAATGCAAACTGACAATTTCATCCTTGTTAAAAAAATAAAATTGATAAAAAAAATTGACTGGCACAAAATTTGAATTTAATTCACTCTCTTAATTAGCTCAGTGCAGATGAAGTGAAAATTAACCAGACTCTGATATATTCAAATAAAGGGAGTCTGCCACACCAGCCTGCTCTCTCATGCTGACCACCAGTACCCTGTCATAAATGACAATTTAATAAGTTCAAACAGTGGCATTAGTTAAATAACAGCTCCTCCTCTGCACTGTTAAAACCACCTGTGCCTCATCGTCCCTCCTTTCCGTTCTTAATCTCCCATTCAGCGGTGACTAAGAGCTGTCTGACATTTAAGAACTGCGGCTATAATTATCGAGAATATATCTTCAATAAACAGGCACTCAACACGCAGCATCCCTGCTGTAAACACTTCCACCTCCTCACAGACTCAAATGTCAACCTCTGTAGGATTGGTGTGAGGGAGAGCGAAAATCAAATTCATCACTGGGACTTTGAGAGGACAGCTCAGTTTGATGTGTGCCTCTGTGAAACCCTGCAGTCACTGTTATCTTAATTGGCTCCAAAAGGGACCTTTGTAACGCTCATCCGTCCACGCTCGGATGTTCCAATGATTTCGGTGTCTGTCAGCTATGTCCAGATTGATTTTAAGTGGCTCTGTCTGTGTGCGTGCGCGCATGTGTGTGTCTTATCAGGTCATGATTCACTGAGGAGGAAGTATTGGATGAGCGCAGGCTCCTTCATATCAGAGCTTTTCACATGTTTGATTTGCCTCTTTTCCTGAGGACAAATTCTAGAAGTCATGTAATTTCTAGTCTACATATCCATGCACACACTGTGTATACACTAATGTGGTAAAATATCAAATAATTATAACTCCTCTGTTCAGTATTTCAAGACAGTGGAGCACATGTGAAGACAGGCTGCAGTGTGTTGTTCCTCGTGACAGTGTGAGTTTGCAAAGCTGGGTGACAATGGCACTTAACTTTATGACACCACTGTTTATATTTGGATTCCCTCCTCACAGCTAAATGGCTGTGACAACAATGACTGTGACTGTGGCAACAACACCATGCAACACTAATGGATGAACCAGCAGAGTACATAATATACATAGTGCTGGTGAATTATGGGCTGCATTCACCGTCTGTTGTTGTCGGTGTGTTTTCTGCGTCTCAGCCGATCATGTGTTTCACCTTTGTGTTGCTGTAGAAATAAAGCAAAGACGTCCAATGTTCTTATCTTGGTCTAACATCACTGTGAACTCTTTGGGTTGCGTGTGTTTCCGAGCAGCTGTGAGCCATGCTTACGTTTGAAAATTCAAGAAATTATGAGAAATCAGGCTCAAACATCTGCAGCGTCTTCTACATGCCATGAGAATGTGAACGGCATTAACCGGCACCTTCACAGCAAAGGAGGGTTACACTACAAAGTTCACCAATTGTGCCATCTAGTGGCCCGACGCCCTTATAGTACATTAGGTTAAACCTTGTGTCAACCTCACACAAAAGCAGCTGACTGAGCATTAGATTTTTTTTTTTCTTTTCTCTTTCTACCTTTAACATTTAATGGTCATGTGTTTCTCCATTTCATTTCATTTCATTGTTGGGTGAATTCCAGGCATCGATATGTGAATTAACTGGTGCACAGTTTGATGGTAAATGCAATGCACTCACATATCGGTCTTATTGACCATTCAAAGCACTTTACACTTCAAGCAAAGAATGAACTCTTAAAACAGGCCACAGATATAAATCAGTCAGCCACAACATTACCTGTTTTAATGATATGGCTGTTTGGATGTACTGTATCTACAATACACTGCATATCCACAAATAAACAGGGTGGATTCTAGCATAAATTCCTATGTCCTTAAGCACAGAAGTGAATATTTGTAGCTTGTGTTTATTACCACTGCAGTCTCTACTTAATTTATTCTGTTATTTTCCATTATTGTTTCTTGTAACGGGTGACCAGTGAAGAAAGGATTTCATTGTATGCTCTAAACTGCTGTGTTTTACTGTGCACACAACAATAAACTCATTGAATCTTTAATCCTGAATCTTGCCGCCTTTTCCTTGTATGTCACTATAGGTGCAACAGGAGAGAAGGACCGGGCACCAATCAGCCATGAATCCTTCCTGCTCATGGCAAACTCCCAGACAGACATGGATGACTGGGTCAAGGCCATACGGCGGGTCATCTGGGCGCCATTCGGAGGAGGTAAAGTCAAACCTTTGACCTGAAACTTGAGAGATGTGATCACAGATTCACGTTTGACCTCGTAAAGATGAACAACAATTAAAACTCTAGGCTTTTCTGAAGGAAGGCGAGGGTTACAGGAAGTAACACACTGTACAGATGAACAACAAAGTGAAACATAGAATAAAAGGCAGAGCAAAAGCAGCAACAGAAAGGCCAGAGTTTTGCTTATTCAGAGAATATGAAGATATAATTTTCCTCAGTGAGGTTGAAAAAGATGAGAGCCTGGGAAAGACTGAGCCAGTTCTCTCCACGCCTCAGCCAAGAACTACTTACATTTCTACGCAGCAGTTCCTGCAACAAGATCCTGCTGATATAGGAAAAGATCACCCCGCTATATCTTGATTATGTAAGTTACCAACATGAGCCCAGTCATGGAGCGTATCATCTACCCTCCTGATGTGTCTCATTTCTTTACCCGGCAGATAATTCTCACCCTGATGACTCTATTCCTGGTGTCAAACTCCTGTACTGTATCTGATCAGAGTTTACAGTCTATTCCAGTATAGTATAGTGTTTAGATTTAAAAATAGAGGATTGAGTGTTTCTCTTCCGTTTCTGGCACCTGTTGAGGTGAGTTTGATGATTGATAAAGGGTCAGCACAGTAAACTGAATGCAGTCCGTGCTTTGTGAGAGGTTTTTTTCTGCTCCTACACAGTTTCTTGTCCCTCTGAGGAGCTCTGAGCCTGTGGTTAGTTCTCACCCTGTCTGCTCCAGTCTGGATGTCTAACTAGTGTATTTGACAGGGGGCCAGAAATATAAGCAAGTCTGTCTGAGTGTGAACTGGGACACAAGGAGCAGCTGAACAGGGTGGTGTTGGGTTACAAAGGAGCAGTATATTAATAGGGACATAAATGTAGAATAACACACCGATGATATAGTGTATGATGTCACTGGTCTCATTTTAAACTTTGCCAAGTTTAAGCTCTGCTGGCAGAGCAGAGACAAGCAACTACTAGAGCTACAACTAATGCTGACTGGTACTCTCTCATGTTTCGTTCATGTCTGACAAATATAAAAATGAGAAAAAGGCATCAAATTTACATATTTGAGGACAAATGAAAGTGGATGTAGAGATAGAAAGTAAAAATTTTAAATGATATTTGATGATTTTGATGGAAACATATGCTGTCTGGTGAAAAGTAATAATGCAGATGAAGATGAGTTATGTCATTATGCATGATTCCCTAGGTAAAAGGACTAGACAAACAGAAAACCAGTCAGCAGTTAAATCAGCTCATGTCAGTGTGGTGTTCTGCTTGTGTCCACGGCTCCTGAGTGGAAAAAATAAATCACTGCAACTTTAAAATGCAGGAAACTACAAATCAATTATGCTGAGTGAGTCAATTGTGTGTTGTTGTGTGCTGTGGCACAGATGATATGGGGGGGGGGTGGTCTTGTAAACAAATGCACTACTTTTAAAAATTGCCCACCACTTGAGGACAGAATCATCACGATCAGTAACGCTGATCTATAAAGTGTGGTAATCCTCTGTTATTGGTAAGTTGGCTCAGCCATATTTCTGTCAGCCCTCTCAGATTGACGGGCCAGGGGGTGTCTGTCTCGCGGCTCTCGGTCCAGAATAGATCTGTCGCCAACATATAGACCTGTCGTTAACAGCAGCACGGCGGTCACAGCACACTGACCCCGTCTGCCGGCCACATTTCTCTGCTCCGTCAGCTGCCGGTAGCTTCCACCGCTCCATCCCCTAACTCGGCTGTAGCTGGTTTCTTTGGTCCAGGACTTTGTAAATGCAGTGTTAATCTACCAGAGGAGTCCAATGCCGGAGCCAGAATGGATGACCCTGGTGAAATGTGGATTTGGGATTTATGAGAAACGCTCTCTGCTGCTGTGCAGCTCCTGCTCGGTGAATTACTATGATTACTGTGAGCTGTCTGCCAGCTGCGACTGCTGCAGCCAGTCAACAGGTAACAAACAAACAACAGTCATTTATTGACCAGTCAACAAGGTTTAACCTTTTCTTGTCCAGTGGGTTTAGAATGACTTCATTGTGAAGAAATGTGTCACTGATGTAGCCTTTGTTTATGGCCATTGCAGAGTTGTCCTTCAGGATCCTTAATGAGGAATAACACTTTGAAATAATATAAAATCATTCAGTTTTCTGACTTTGACTATGAGACATTCAGACTTGATTCATTTAGAAGTGAGAGATGGAATATTTTTGTCTCAGCTTCATCATTGAAACAGTGTCCTGGGTAAGATAAAATAACCTCCAGCAGCATGTCAAGTTGAGTAATTATGTGTCTCTGAACTAAAGGATAATAATAATAATAATAATAAATACCATCAACAAATATAACAATCTATTCTTAACATCCAACCAACAGAGACTGGCATGCATTTTTACAAATGTGCTCATTCCACGGGCTGCTTTATTTATATGTTGGTGGTGTGGACAACACAAACAAAAAATACATGATTTAATCTCACACAACACAAGCAGTGAAATGTTACAACTGACCAGTAGTACATCATGATAGAATATATACTTATATACACTATATACTTCATAGTTCAAGTTCCCTCCATCTCTCCTCAGGGATCTTTGGCCAGCGTCTGGAGGACACTGTGCAGTATGAGAAGAAGTTTGGCCCCAGGCTGGCCCCCCTGCTGGTGGAGCAGTGTGTGGACTTCATCAGGGAGAGAGGTCTGGACGAGGAGGGTCTCTTCAGGATGCCAGGACAGGCCAATCTTGTCAAAGAGCTGCAGGAGGCCTTCGACTGCGGCGACAAGCCTCTGTTTGACAGGTAGACACACAGTGTTACTATGGTACATCAGCTTTTTGAGTTACATGGAAGAGCACCTAGTAGACTGTTTACTCCTCTCTTGCAGTAACACTGATGTCCACACGGTGGCATCCTTACTAAAGTTGTACCTGCGGGAGCTGCCTGAACCTGTCATTCCCTTCTCCAAATATGAAGACTTTCTAACCTGCGCTCAGCTTTTGGCCAAAGATGAGGAGGAGGTTTGTGCAGTATACTGAACTTCCTTTGTGTGTGTGTGTGTGTGTGTGTGTGTGTGTGTGTGTGTGTGTGTGTGTGTGTGTGTGTGTGTGTGTGTGTGAACATATGTGTTTAAAACTGTTGCAATGTGTGTTTTATCAGGG
>OMNW01015670.1:0-12153 GCA_900303245.1 Selene dorsalis
CTGGGCCTTGATCAGAAGTCTGATGGCTGGTCAGTTCTTTCCCACACGTCTCTCACTCTGAAGCCTCCTTCAGACAAGTGGAGGAACTTTTGAAGACCCTGTTCGATTGAACTGACCTAACTCGTCTTAGCAATTGATCTTGTCCTGGATTCAGCAGACATCTGACAATGCAGCTCACAGTGCAGTAACACCAGAGCTACTGTGGGGTTACTATATAGTAGAAATTAGAGGTACCTTCTCTCGAGTTATCTTTACCACTTATTGTTGTCATATCCAAGTCATGAGCCAAGACTCATTAATGTCACCTGATCCTGGAACTAGATGAAAAGTTCCTTTACCAAAGGTGTTATGATTCATCCTGAGGGGGGCACGTACATGTATGTACTAAATATCATAGCAATGTATTTAAATGAAATGAAATGTCAATGAAATGCCTGTACAACATTTTGTGCCGATATGTGACGGCACAAGAGAAAAGGTCAAGGGGTCACCACAGTCTGCAAGGCTTTGCTTCTGGGGACCATGAATGCCTGTATAAACTTCCATCCTGTACTTGTTGATATATGTCTGCCTGGACCAAAATGGCTGACCAACTGCCCCATTGACATGCAGCTAGCACACTTCAAACTCCATCACTCAATTTCCATGAATTATAAACAGAGAAAAACAAGCACATCTGCACATTTGAGAGCCTGGGACCTGCTTAGGTGGCAGATTTGGCTCGACTTCTACACTAATGAAAAATAGAAAACATTTCATCCACATCAGGATTTTGATTTGGGAGTGCAAATATCTCTCTTTAGTGTATAAAAGAGGATGACGGGCTTAGCTATCTGAAAATATACTGATGGATACTGGAAGAAGATATTTGGTGTCCATGTAAGTCACCAATGGATAATATTGAAGTGAATGACCAATTGCAGTCCCTTTGTTTACAATGATTCAGTATTAGATAACAATATTTGTACACTGACCATGAGATTTATCAAAGAGTAATATGTTGTACTTTGTAATATAATCTTGCAGTGCTTGTGTACCTGCATGTAAGTGAGTGTGTGTGTTTATGTGTGTGTGTATCGAGTTCATATTTGCTCCCTAGCCGCATTCTTCTCTGTCTGGCCGAGCTCTGACAGCACAGCAGCGTGCAGAGGAGGGAAGGGAACACAGAGTCCTGAGTGAAGATATGAGGCCAGCCAGTCAGTCTGTGTTCAGGGGCGAGGGCCTGACCCGCCAAGACCCATAACTAACTGATATGAGCCTGGGCCAATTGGGCCCAGACAGCTGCCAGACTGAGAACAAAACAGAGGAGGGGAGGAGGCAGCAGAGTGCCAGAGGAAAGAGAGGAAGCCACAGCATGGTCAGAATAAGGGACAGGGATAATATTAGGGTGTTAGATGCTCAGATTTTTCCCAGAAAGCACTGGAGCCTGAAAGGGATGTTGTTGCTGTGAGGCGTACAACGTGTAGTGATATCCAAGACTTCCCATGGCATCAAATCCCCTGGTGGCTCTTGTCCAATATAAAAGTAGGAGGAAAAATGGAGGCCATTGTGATTCAGGGATCATTTTTCTTTTTTCTCATTATGTGTTCAATATCTAGTGAAAGTGGTCGAAGGTGCACCGGGGACTTTATATTCCTGCCGTTTAGGTTCATAATTTCTCCTCCAGTAGGCACTTGAGGTCTCGAGAAACACTCATTTGGATAAAAGATGTTTGTTTTAGTGGCACTAGGTGCACCGTTTTCACTTACTTTTCAGTCTCTTGGCAAGTGGTAAGATTATGTGCTGCTTGCTCTACTGATATGAGACCACACTAATAGCCTGAAGGGTAGTGCCTAGTGCGTTTTGGGGAGTAAACTTGTTTGCTTTCTTGCAGAGAATAAGATGAGAAGATCAGTGCTACTGTCAGATCTGTACATTAGGTTTGATGCTTGAGGAAATGGTTAGCTTAGCCTAGCTTAGCAAAAGGGCTAGATATGGCTAGATAAGCACAAATTGTCTCGTTTTTTATTCTTGAGATAAAAGAAACAAGCTAATAACATGTATATAGGCTATATTTTATTGCAGCTTTTACTGTTAGTAGCTGGTTGGTAGAGTTTTTCCAACCACTGGACAGGGCCAGTCTAGCTGTCTGATATATGTCTTTGCTTTATCTCCCGTCAATACTTTTTCCATGACACAATAAACCAGAGAGGCCTGAGAAAGGAACACACTCGATCTTAAGAGAAACTGTTGAACTACACAGAGTTTTAAAGGAATTCTCTGCAGTCGTTTTTGATGCTAGGCCAATCATAGCTGCATTTACAAAGGCACAAAGCATTCAAATATATGCAGCGGTGGCTGAGAAAAGATCATTTGTGTGCTTTAAAGCAGAGCTCTGATTTGTTTGACCTGCTCCTGTAAACTGCGAGTGCTGCATTCAGAGTTCATGATGAAGTGCTCGTCGTATTCACAATCCAGCCGTTGATCGAAAGAGCTTATGAATTGCAATATTATTCTTGTCACTATTGATGCTTGTTATGTACAACACTATATTCCCCACAGTCGCTTACGTCGGCCTATAGACGTGTTCTTATGAAAACAATAACTCACAAACAATATATGACACATTCTGCTCACACCAACGCCCTCCTCATATAGATGATTGGTTATTGGGGCAATGTTTCATACATTTGCACATTAATGAAGGACAGATTTGATTCCCTAATGCTATAAGATGGTGACATTAAAACCACATGTTTTTCAAAGTATGTTGACATTGCAGTATTTGCTGATTAATGCTTTAATTATGTTAATTACCTAATGAGCATAACTGGTTTGTTTAATATATCCATGTGATTATAGCAGGACATTAATCAGCTCAACTGCCTTCTGTTTTGTGCAAGTTAATCAATTTCCATCTTAAAATGCCATGCCAACCGCTAGGCTATGCTAACAAGTCAAAGTGGTTGGTTTGAGTCAGTGTCACTTGCAGTATCATATGAACATTCGATGTGTTAGTCAGCTCGTCCACGAGACATTCACCTACACACAAATACCAGTCAGATAATACAGCTCCTGTATTGTGTCTAGCTGTCACAATGGCGGTGGTGTGTGCGCTCTAGCCTCAGTAGCCTGGCATATGGCCTGTGACCCCCGTAGCCCCTCTGTCTGTGTCATTATGATACCGATAGTGCGGCTGTGAATAGAGGCAGCCAGGACTCAATAGACAGGACTCGGACCATCACATAAAGGCCCTCAGCGTCTGTCTTTCACCACAGACTGATTACTGGCTGCATGTGTGCATATACATGCGTGTGTAGACAGGAGGATATAATGAGGTGCCGTTGTATTATTGATGCTCTTCTTTTGCTACCTGCCTGCTGTTAGGTGGGCTGGCAGCAGCCTGGTGAGGGCTGGTTGGTAGGCTTGTGTCTGTTTCTGGCAGATTTGAGGAAAAAAAAAAAACTTGATCAACCACTATCTCAGTGGGAGACTGTGTCAGATGGAGCTGCAGTGATGAGCTGGTTAGTCATTAGTCTATTAGTCAATCGTCATGAAATTAACAGTGTGCTAATCATGTTTGCATCATGCTTTTCAAGATCCTTTGATTCTGGCTTCTCGTCATGTGAGGATTCTGCTTTTCTCCTATGGCTAATTTTATATTGAAAATCCTGCAGGATGTCGGTTTAATCAGATGAAACTGCATTACACTATGTTTTCCCACTGTGTTCTGAGATTTGATGGACAAAAATAATTATTTTCTTAATCATGAAAATAATTTGAAGATCAAATGATCATGAAAATAACCATTGGTTGCAGACATTTATTCAATCAGCGGATTTAATGGGTTGTTTATCACTCATATTTGCAAAAATGTCAAGTTAAAATTAAGTGTGCTGAAACAAATGTCAATAAAAACAAATTTTCTTGTAGCTGTTTTTCTCTGTGGATGTGAAACAGGATTAGTTTGGAGCTCTTAAAATTAAGTCATTTCATGTGCAGGGCTTTTTTTCATGTTTCTGTAATCCTGGATTCTACATTTTTATTCCACATTCCTCTTTTGGCTTATTTATTTATTTCAGTTTATTTTACTGGAATAATATGTTTATTGATGAAAAGGAAAATAACTATAAATAAGCCTCGGGCACTAAAATATAATGTATAAATAGTATAAAATAGCATCATTATGTAACTGAAAATATTTTCTTTATTTTTTATTCTATTTGACTGTTATTTTCTCTTTGGGCCAAATGTCAGAAAAAGTACATCAGAGTCCACAGATGAAGATTTAATTAGGTCTTAAGAGGACAAACACTTGAGTCATCACATTTGAGAAGGTAGAACCAGTGAATTATTGACATCTATGCTTGAAAAATTGAAACATTTAATCAATAAACAAAATAGCTGCTGGTTAATTATCGTGGGGTTGATTGATTGATTGATTTATTGCTTTACCGATAAATTGCTTCAGCTTTCAAATTCATGTTTATAATGCTATGAATGGGGATTAAGTTGAGATGATCATGACCCAGTCAAGAAAAAACATGGATGTCATCGTTTCCATAAATCACCATTTCTGTCTGCGCAGTATTAAGAGTTTTCAGTGTTATATAATGTTTCTAAAAGTCTCATAGTAGTTTGGAGCCCAGGTATAAAAAGTGATGTGTGTCAGACCTAAATCGTATTAGTGTGGATGTAGCCTCGGCGCTTGTAAACAATAAGGTCAGAGCGGCTGACAGACTGCTCTGTAAAACAACACTCCTACATTAGCCAGCCCATTAAAAAGGTCAGTGTTTGGACCACAGAGTGATACCTGTCCTGCAGGCAGCGGTAACCGAATTTACCTCACAGACAGATGGAATTACATCTGCCGGCAAAGTACTGTACCTGATGAAGAGTGATTACTGAGAGGCCTGAGCAGGTTAACCTACCTGTGTAGCAGCACCATCCATCTGAGAGAGACGCCGTTTCTCTGGTCATGGCACCTTACAAATATCAAATGTGGTTGGAGGCAATTCTTTAGTGGTGTTGGCATCGAAGGTCGTGTCAGGGCCGACGATACTTTAACTTTAACCTTTAACTCAGTGCCTTTGTCCACAGAAACTTCAACCATACAACGTACAAAGGCATTTACTGTGTTACCAAATCAAACATGTTAAGGTATGTGAATGGGCTGAGTTAACCGTTTACCTGGTGAGTGTGTTTTCAACCGCTGGAAAGTGTTACGTTGCCTCAAACTATTCATCGATAATATGAGAAGCATATTATGGGCTGTGAGTGGCTATCTGCATTACTGAAGTGCAACACAGAAAAGGCCATGGCTCATTAATGATGTTTGATTTTCCTGCTGTGCCTCATCAAAATGTCTGCCACGAAAAATATGTTGAGGTATGTTGTATGTTGAGGAGGGGGAGTTTGTGACCATTCTTTTGTTTTTGTTTTTCATTCTTTGTGCATCCTGGAATTTTCTTTGTTTCTCTTCTTGTGTGAACAGAAGTTTCCGGAGCTCAAGTTTAAGTACGTGGAGGAAGACCAGCCAGAGGATTTCTTCATCCCCTACGTCTGGTCCCTGGTCTTCAACTCTGGAGTGGGTCTCCACTGGAGCCAGCATGGCATCGAGCTGTTCAGCATGGACTCTGGCTGAAACACCTGTTGCAGCAAACTGTGTGGGTGTGTGCATCTCCATCTCCGTTCAATATAGGGAAAAAAAAAAGACTGACAGCGTGTGTGTGTGTGGTGTGTGTGTGTTTGGGTGGTTGTGTGCGCATTACCCTTTATAAGTATGTGCACGCTGCTTTGAAAGTGCCTCGACCTTGTACAGAAAGGTGTTCCTCTTTTTTTCTTTTTCTGCAGCACCACCTCTTTTTCTCCTTCGTATCCTAATAATTTCTCTGCTTCTACACTGTGAAGCTTCATCTGCACTGGTTAACAGTTCACACAGTAGCGCCCACTCATGTACTGTCAGCCCTGTGGTGAATACCTATTTAACATTTGATCAGCTTCGCCCTATTCCATAGCTCACGCCGAGTCGCATCTCTTCTGTAAAGCCTTGTGTCGTTGCAAGGAGCTGGGGACGCCGGCAATGGATAAACTCACATTTTTTTCATGCTTACAAAGAAAAGGTCAATTAAAACATATGCACCCACGTTTCACAGCTCTGGTGAACTTTCATGGACTGCTGCACTGAATGCTAAGATGTAGTACGGATTTAATATTCAAGACGAGCAATGTGTCTTGGAAGACACAGAGCACGTTTTCTTAAATATTCTCATTCTCAGAATTTTAAATATGTTTATCTCAAAAGAGTGTTTTATTTTCAACATGCACATGTCTCTGAATACAATGGGTTTCATAAAAGATTTGTGTTTGTGAAATTAATCTCCAGACAGCTCAGAAAAAGAGAACTGATGTCCAGCAGAAAGTCTTATGTTGTGTTGCAACAGATTTCAGGCTGCACTGCTGTGGCCACCTCCAACACCCCCACACTGAATTACACTTTAATTAATGCTTAATTTCAGTCCCTGGATAATATTCACACTGCAAGTCACATTATTCTGATTCATGTGATTTCTTTGTTGCTCCCAGCCCATTCATCTGCCTTTACCCTGTCTTTGTCGTTTTCTTTTTTTTTCTGGACAGTAACCTAAGGCAAGTGCTCAAACTGGGGCGAGTCATTAAACCCCTCTCTCCCATTGTGCATAATTACAGTTGTCACTTTATTTGCATGTTTAACTAGAGACTTTGTATGAAATTATTTATTTTCATGTATATTGGTTGTTTTTTTTTATATATATATATTCAGCCCCTTAAAATGTAAACTGTAGTCGTACTGAAACGACTATGAAAGAGAAACAGTGGTACTATACTTTGATTCTTCCCAGGTGGGAAACTGGCTTTATATTATTACATATTATATGACAACAGTCATATTTTGTGGCAAATATTACTATGAACATAGGCGTTTAAATAAAAATAATACATCAAAGCAACCAAAGTGTCACATGGTTATTTAGCAAACTGAAACACTTCCAATACAGGCAGAGTGTAGACTCAGAAGGAGTATATTAGATTTGTCATCTTTTTAAGGTTATAGAAATTGTTTGATACCTCAACAGTAAATGTGAGCTGTAGCTTGTTTTAATTTAGATATTGGACCTCTGCCAATTTCCCCCGTTCCCTTCACTTTTATTACGCTGACAACTGCATCTACAGCCAGAGTTAGCTTAAGGATAGTGTGAACAAAAACAACTAGCGTAGCTTGTTCCAGTGTTGGGTTAGTGCCTGAAGCTCAGTAAGTTACACATTATATCTCACTTGTTTAATCTGTATATAAACTCAAGGGTTTTTTTACAGATTAAATGTGCTCTGTTGAGTATTTTTTTGCAAACAAACAAAAGTTACGTTTACACAATTACTCACCAAAACGCATTATGTGCATTCTTTAGGTCTGACAAATGTGTTCAGTGCATTTCCTGTCTTGAAAAACACTTGTAAAGCTTATGTTTTCTAGCATTTAAAATCCTGCGTTGTTTATATCTGTGTCTTCTCTTAGCTCACAGGCCTCTTTTCTTCATAGCCTTTGTTGGTGTGTTGCTGTGTCTCATGCTGAATGACTGCCACCTGTAGATAAGCAGAACATTGAGAAACTAGCAGGGATGTGTGTTGTCATCCACATGCGCATTTTCATGCATGCACAACAATCAGTACATGAACCATCGCAAAAAAAATGCTTCATAGCTCCACAGGAAAACACACAAACCTTATTTAATGTGCATCCATTCCTGAGCTTTAAAGGTGCTGATAACTGGATTTTGCTTCACCTTTTGGATGGACTTGTTTGGCTACCTAAGCTCCCTATTCTGAGCATTTACGCTAGACTAAACTATCTGGTTACCAACTTTAGCTTAAGATTGTCTGATATGAATCTTCTTATCTCCCAGCAAGACATCAAGAAGTCAAAGAAACATGTCACAGTGTTTCTTTAAAGAAACGCAATATCTTTATGATTCCCTGTCTTACTGCTGTTTGTTTTAAAGTTTTCAGAAGCCTGACGAAGTGAAACTCCTCACTACTTGTCTGAAAAATTATATGTTGTTTACCTCATCGTCTCAGTACCAGTTAAGAGTTATATTGCAAACTAAAGACTTCATCTTATTTATTCAGGTTAGGTTAAAGTTAAAGTTAAAAATGAGAGACATGATAGCTCCAACAATTTGTATATACAGTATAATTTAGATTTTTTTTTTTTTTTTTTTGGACTTCAACAGTGCTTTAAACAATGCGTTTGCACCTCTGTACAGCAAACAACACAAAAGAAAAATCACCCTGAAAACGCAACTGTCGACAACGTTGATGTCTGCATCACAGCATAATAATAAAGTTTAGCACTGACTGTATCTCTCATGTTTTATTGTTGCCTGTTGTGGTCATAGCTGCAGAGGCAGCAGAGACAGAAGCATGAAACCACTTAGGAGGAAGGGGGGGTTTACAGCACAATGGCACCCACTGTGTCGCTGGAGTTCCCACTTCCCCGGAGAATTTCATGCCTTTCGTCTCTATTGTATTGATTTTCATGCCTGAAATTCTCTTATTCTCAAGGACAATATAATGGATGCAATTTGATGTAAAGAATGGCCCATTTTTAACATGAGGTCGTTGGTAGGTTACAGTGAGTCTTCACGCTCGAGGAAACTGAGGCGCTCTGTGTCTGCACCGACTCTCACCTGCTTGCAGCTCTATTATAGCAGTGCCAGATGGTTGAGCGGAGGTTTTCACAAAGTGACATGGCCCTCCTTGTTCCTTCATGGCGCGGGGTCACCTTACCATGAGCTCCCGTTTCAGGTGACAGCAAGAAGATGAATGGAGCAGGGGATTCTGGGATGGGTAGTTTATTTTTTTTTTTAGAGGCTACTACGTTTTCCTCAAGGTCTAGGCGAGATTGCATTGCAGAGCGGCTCCGGAGGCAGAGGTCACGCCCAGATCAGTGTCTACTGAGTGTTGTCGAAAGTAGGGCGCTGGAGACCAGTTAGCTGAAGTGGTTCTGTACTAAGTACTGGTTGCCCCTAGTGACACCAAACTCATTAATATGACAGATCACTACGGTAACGATGGAAGGTCGTTAGGCTCAGTGGTTTTAGGATGAGGGCACAGCAAGGGGGGGGAGTCTACGTACAGCATGAAAACAGCACTGAGAGTCAGATATAAATATAAAAATAAACCCAGACAAAACAGATAACATTGAGTCCCGTTGTCATTCCTTCCTACAAATCTCCAGTGGAATGAAAACAGGCTTTCAATCGTCTGGGCCATCAATGGAAAAACAGAACCAATTTTCACAGTGACAGATATAAAGGAAGAGACAGACAGACTGTATCATGATCTTGATGTCTGCAAGATAACCTGTGTTCGGTGGTCACAGGTCACTGGAAGCAAGCAATCTCTGGCAAATACACCTTGGGAAATACAAATTCTTTCGGTTGTTGACCTTTATATATTGATCAAAGCTGCACTAGACAAGAAATAAAGAAACAGAGAAATGTCTTCTTCTTTTTTTAAGCCATAGTAGCATCATGGCTTTATGAGATGGCAATATCTTTCTGTTGGTTCACTGCTTTGGTTCAGACTGAAATGTGGATGGATTGAATTTCGTCACTGACACTAGCCAGATAGCATGCTAATGTTAGTGAATAGAAAATAAGTGATAGAGACAAAACTTAGCATTTACATTGCATTTACACAGAACAGATGTCAGTGCTAATATTGGCAAAGCAGCAACAGCAAAACATTCAAGTAGCTAACAGTAGCCTGGGGCTTTTTTTTCCTCTTTTTGTTCACTTTTTGTCAGAAGGTGACCTTAAAGTATCCTCTGAGGGGCATGATTACGCTGTTAGATTTCAAAGCACACTTTATTGTGATGCTTTTTGTGTACAACCAGTAGATATTACAGCACAGGCTAATGTTGAAGCTCGGGAGATGTTCAAGGGGTCATGAAAAACACTGGTACCATCATCATGGGATCCATGAATATCATGCGACAATCTCATCAAGTTTGACATATCTCCTTCTGGGTGACGGACAAAGAGACTGATTGTCATTGCTGTCACCATTTGGCCTTGACCGCCTTGTATGTAGACCAATTGCACGTATGCAGATCTTCAAAATTGTTTCACTCTAATGGCCTATAAAGGGAAATGGGTCACTGAGTCCTCCAGCTACTTTGATAAAATGTCACAAATTGAATCCCTGAACAAAACCAGACTAAAGAAACGTGACAGTAAAATGACCTTCTCTATATAGTGCCCTCCACTGGGAAAAGTTTTGTCGCACAACTGTTTTTAAGCATTAATCCCACACTCACGAGGTTTTTTAACAAATAACTAAGTGAAAACACACTCAATAGGTAAAGAAATTATCTTATAGAGAGGAAGATAAAAAATTAAAATCTAATTTATTTTCAGTATGTTCATGACTGTCAGCCAGCCACTTTCCAGCACTTTATAATTACTTATGATGGTCGGCTACATATGAATTTTTAACACGTATGTAAATGTGTGATGATGGTATATGGGGATATACATCACAATGCACCAGTCTCAGTTTGATCCATTTGAAAAGTTTGGATGGATTCAAAGTAATTAATATTGTATTAAGGTGTTTCTTTTTATTGACTGGCTACTGGGGATATGCTTCTCTTCCAGTTTTCTTCTCTCACATAACAGAGCTACATAATAAGTTATAGTTGATTGATGATGAAGTTTTGAACTGGGCCCTGTACGGTTTGATTCATTTATTCAGTAATTTATTGTAATGTACTGCCATACTTTTTTTGTATCATGAAATTCATTAATTTATAAGCAATTATTAGAAAGATGTGGCGAAAGACTCAAAATTAATACAAAATACAGTGGGATTAAAGGAGAAGTAGCATACGCTGTTTATTTGGTTGTTTAACTTTGTGATTAAAAATGTTTATTAATAACTTTAAAGAGGCTTTTTGTACATTGTCTCTGGTGTCTTGTCAGAGTGGATGGTGGTGATTGTCACTCAACAAAAACTGTGGCAATCATTACCATCATGTGTTTATCGTGCAAGAAGCTAAAGCCGATTGGAGGCTACAATGAGTCGCGATAGGAAAACGGCAGGGCAGGACGGGGCTGGCTGGTTAATGTGAGACAGCGTTAGTGTGGCTGCAACTCTTGAAGAGTGAAAATAAGTTTGGTGCTAAACTTGGGCCATAACCTTCTTCTACAAAACAGCTGATGATGCAAATGTAGCAATAATTATACTATTAACTATAAACTTAAACCACAGCGGTACACTAGCCATAAGCTACAACAGCTAAATTCTGTACATGCACTGAACTAAGCCAGGGTGCCATTTATTTCTTATGAATAAAACTTTTCATTTGTAAGAGGATAAATGTGTTAGGACTTCTTTCAGTGTCTTGCAGTGCCTCTTTGCAAGAAGCCTTCACAGGCTGTCTGCAAGCTGCGAGCAGCTCAGCGAGAGAGACGTTGCGCTCCCATGTTGTTTCATTTGAAAACTTTTCCGAGGCCTGCAGAGAGTTTCTTCACAATGAAGAAAGGGAGACTTGGGGAAAAAAGTGAATTTGCATAGCAGAAACATTTTTTTCTTTTACATTATTAATCCTCTCGGATCTATTTTTGCAGCCCTATGGGAGGGCGCTGCTTTAGGACACAGACCTTTGCATTCCTTCATTTGATTCCTTATGACAGTATGTTGCTAATTTGCCTCATAGTTCCGGTCATTTTGGAGGATAAGGGTACATTAATGTTGTATTTACCCGTTATATATGATCACACATGTTAAAATAGTTTTATCATTCATCTTGTGCATTTCACTGAATCATTTAACCAGGGTGAAATTTTGTGACTTCACATGTTTTTAAGTCTGTCAGCATTTAAATACCACTTTGAAACAGGAGCGGCTGCCATGTAGGCATCTGTGTGTTTGAAGTTTATTTGCATCCAGCGCTTTCTTGCATTTGCGTTGATCATGTGTGTTGCTCATTTTTTTGGATTAATAATTAATAAGAAGTATTAGCAGCTCAGAAGGTGTACAATTTGAATTTAGCATGTCGTAAAATCACTGAGCTTTCAAATGGAAATGTGTTTTATATACGTCCAGTTCCTATATATTTTTTACTTTGATATG
>OMNW01015671.1:0-10967 GCA_900303245.1 Selene dorsalis
TGACAGAGAGGCCAGGTGAGGAGAGCAGATTATAAAGACAGTAGATAGATGTCTTAGAGTCAACAGCATGTTCAATGAGTGTGTTGGTCATGTAAAGTGTAAGGAAAACAGAAGAATACCTGCTTAAAGCTGTTCACTTTTGGTGTACCAGGACTGAACAGGCTTTTATGTGGTTAGTACTGTACTTAGTACTGTAATGACAGTAGGGGGCAGCAGATAGCAAAAAGTGTGTGTATCCAAGAAATACACACAGAATAAGTTTTTCCGCACATTTTTACCATATTGACATCTTTCTGACAACCACTCTGAAACTTGGAGAAATGCATAAAAACAGCCTCTAGAAGCCATTACAATGAAAATATGTTGAGGACCGGCCTAAATGTCCTCACTTTACAAAATGGTCCTCACTCCAAAGGTTTAAAATTCACACTTGTCCTCACAATGATAGGAGTACAAACACACAGACACACACACACACACACACACACGCACACTCATTGTGCCATTGGATTTTGAGACTGTTCTATATCAAATATTGGAAATTATAAATAAGTGTTTTGGCACGCTTGGCCAGGTGGCACTATCCATGGTACTGAAAAAGTGGATTCAATTCTGGCTTGTTAAATTAGCATTTCATCTATCAGGAAAGAATTTCTGCCCTCAACTTAAACTTTTTCCCTGCAAATTTCACCCCCCACACACAGACACAGTCCAGCCAGATGCTTAGTTCATATCTGTTCTTGTGAGGTTTCCTTGCTCCATGTGTTGTTGGCAGAATGTGGTAGCAGTGGTAGCCTCAGGTTTAATGGGTTTTTATTAAGGTGTTCTGGCTCCTTCGCTGTCTGCCTTTTGTACGCTTTCTTCACGATGCTTATTATCACCTCCTCTTACGTATGCAGTCAGACAGCTGGCTTAATCTGGCCTCTTGCATTCATCAGGTGTGAAGTCATGTCCACATTGGTCCCAGTGCCTAGCGGAGTTTATTTCAGACATGTGCTCACAGCTTGAAGCTGGTTCCAGATCCACAACCCTCTGACAAATGTTCCCCGCATTTTCCGAATAATGTTCCAACATGTTCCCCTCACTGCACCCCACCCCCACCCATTTTATTCTTCTTCTCCTGCGTGCATGTGTGTTTTTATAGACGGGAGGTCACCAGTAGTCAACTCTCTTTTCTTTCCCTCCCCCTTGTTGCTCCAGCTATCTGCAGACTATCCAGTTGTTTGCAGGCTCACTGTAGCTCAGCTTCGTATATAGTAGCTGCTCTTTGTTTTGAAGTCCCTGTTGAAGTTCAGGGGAGTTGGAGGTCGACCATATTTAGCCTCTGGAAGACATCAAGTAGAGGAGAGATGAACTAACGCCAAAGTTGGACCAACGCTTGGATTCTTCAAGCACCACATCAGAGAGACAGGAGTTATTCAGTGGACCGGAAAAAGGGAATGATAACACAGAAACAGTGATTGGTGCCTTCGGAGGGATGAACTAGCATTCAGGGGAATGAGCAATGTGTGAACTTGTTAACTAGGCTTATTCTCTTTGACCTTAATTTAAACCAAGGATTAGTCATCTCATCAAAGTTCTTGGTGAAAAGCCAAGGCTTGTTTTGCCTCAGGCAAACTCAAAAGAAGGATTGGGAAGGAAACTAGCTGCTCATTCCCTTGGAGAAAGCTTTTTGCATATTTCCTTTGGCAAGGAACTTGAAGCGATTAAAAAGCTAATTTATTTGGACTGACTTCAAGAAGAGAAAAACACACCTCATTTACATTTATTACTGTAATGGATTTGGATCAGTTCTATAGCTCAAGCCAGGAGCATGCTGTTTATCTACCTGGATTCAGCTCATCAAAGGATTCAAGAATTTATTGATAATCTCCATCTTCTTAGGCAATGGAGCTTCGTAAGAGAATTAAGCTAAACGAGCTAGAAACGAATTTGGGCCTCTCACAAGATAAGAGTGACTTGACATGTGCGATGGCAAGATCAGCTCCCACACAGGAGGAGGGCAGAGGATCGGGTACTTGTCCCGGGTCAGTCATTCTTCCATCCTGGTGGTCGTGGCGACAGTGTGTTTCCATGGTTGCAGGGCTGCTTCTGGCTGGGCTGCTGGCTCTGACACAGGCCTGGTGTGTTAACGCCATACATGAGAATCTGCTGTGGTTCTCTCAGCTCATGGTAGGAGGTATTACTTGTATTATCAACACTTGTTTTTGTTTGAAACTTAAATTACCTTGACACATCAAGCTGTCAATCACTTTAGCTAAAATGGAAAAATGTACAGGAACCATTCATTCCTGTGTAAACCACATTGATTCATTTCTGTGCATTTACTTTTGCAGAACTATTACATGATCCAATGAATAAAAAAACACTCATATCAGTCATTAGTGATTCGTGACCTGGGTTGTTGAGTAACTGCAGAATCATGGTTTGATCCATAGCTTCTTCTTGTCCTCTTCACACAAAACAGTGACCTCTAGCATGACACCAACCCTCAAATTTCTTGCGATGGCGAGGTCGTTGTCGTTTATTGAGTGTGTGTTTAAGGATGGCAAATCGTCAAGTATCTGCTTAGTTAGAAAAGTGCTATGTGTGGCTGACAGCAGCAATAACAACAGGAAGCTGGTACAGTACTGCTGCATATGAGAACCATTGGATCACTGATTATTAGCAAAGCAAACCCTGACTACTGTGATATTTGCTGATGATGACACTCTGATCATCCTTAATCTTATGAGTGACACTCACATCTATCCTGCTGTGACAAGTTGAAATGTCTGCTGCTCTGGAAAGAAAAACTAGTTGCGTATCCATCTCATGAACTTGCAGTTAACAGTCCCTCAGTGCAGCCCCTCACAATTTGCACAGATGTTTTATACATTCACAAATGTGCAACATTATACCTGTCTTTGATAATGCACATTGGAGAAAAGTCTCCAAAATAACTATTTACTGCTCACTGAAACTACTGACTGTTCTGTTATATAGGAAAAGGAGTTCTTTGACCCGTACTAGTTTTACTGTTATTTTCTTCATGAAAGCTCCACAGTTGGCAGATGTGATAATACTGCCATGAACACATATGCAACAGTCTAACATGACACAGTAGCAGCTGAAACGTTCAACTTAATCTCTATCTTCTTCACTTGGACTGTTGTAGGTGTATCAGGTGTGTAGCTTGTCATCACCACCCACACACTGTATCATTCCCATAAATGTAGACATAGTAGACCTAGAGTTTGGCTGTAGATACAAGCAGACTGCTGGGGAGTGTGCCACACATCTGCTGTATTACATGAAGGACCTGATTATATTTATTACATAACTTTCCTTAAATATTAAACATCTGTTAAGTCTTTGCTTTTGCTCCAGACATTGCCACCAAGGACTAAGTGGGCCAAGAAATGCAATAAATCAGAGAACGATTGTATGGCTGATGTTGTAATGGTGATACTGTAGCTGGCCCCAAAACTTTAAACTGCTTTTAATTTACAACTGGCTAGAAGCATCTTTGCTAGTAACAGACTAATGTGGCTTACAGCAGTGATGTTCAATCAAGATTACCAGATCCAAGTTTTCCAAGGCCATACAATCTCATTTCTTAACCACTCCCGTCCCCCAAAAAAGTTGGTCCCACACACAAATAGACACATATGTTATCATATTACAGTTTGCTCCCAAAAGTTTAAAACTTGGCACAAAAGTACAAGTCTTCAAAAAGCATCCCAAGGCACACTGTAGGATTGGTGATGTTTTTTTTTATGTATTTATTTTACATGGCAGTCATTTGTAAAAGCACAGCCAAGCTGTGTGACCAGCAGTGGTCTTCATCAGGGCTTTTCTCAGCAGTTTAAAGACCTTACATATGGGCCTGCTCTTTACTCCCAGTAGAAATACCTCTGGTATTTATGTAGTCATACACAAGGTGAATGCAGGTGTAGTTACACCGAGGTCATTATTTACATTTTCCAACCTTTGTGCGATAACATTAATCAAAGAGTCAGACAGGCTTAAACTCAAGTCTGTACATACCCATGTTAACATGTCTGGCTGCACTACAGCTATGGAGGGACCTGAGAAGGCTGAAAACTCCTACTGAAGAGTTTTCACTCTCTAACGGTGATGAATCTGTTTTATGTAACAAGGAAGGACATCATATCCTCCTGCATGTGTGCATCTCATAAGGAGATGTTCACTGGCCAGCAGCATATATCATTTATATTACAAATAACAGATTTCGGTTGTACCACTCAGGGCTCAAAATCCTGTTACTCAACCAATCAGGGAATGGTTCAAACCAGGTGAATGGAATTAACAAGCACACTGGGAACCACAGGCCTGTGTAGTCACTCAGTTGCAGTTCTATGAGTCTTGCATGTTTTTGATATTCTGTAATAGAGTGCTGAGGGAATGACGTACTTTGGAAGTCAACGCAGCAGTTAGGATCAGTACGCATACCTTTAGAGTGCAGGACACTTTTGTGTCCATGAATAAACTACAACACAGCGGCATGACTTCAACGACACCCCCAAGTTCAACTTGGATGGATGTAGCTCTGACCTCTTCTACAGAAGAAATTTCTCTTCCAAAGTGGTGCTAGTCTTATTTCTGAAATTTGCCTCCATAATAACCCTTTCAAAAACACAAATACTGATAGAACAGTGGCAACTGCTGGTCTTTCAAAGAGGGGAAAGCTAATTTTTGGCCTACATCATAAAATGTGTCCAAAGCAGAGCTTCCCTTGCAGTCTTAGCAATCACCTCTGTGATAGAACCACATCTGGCATCAGGTGAACAGTGTGATGATCCACAGGACATCCAGGACAGGCATTAAATAGCCAGCCTAATAAAATTCAGCCATCAGTTACTCCTCAGTCTGGATAGGGGTGGGGCTACAGGCTGCAAAGTGACATTTAATGGATCGTTTTACATGCAAATTGTATTTGAATGTCAGTTCATGGTGGATTTGTGTATTTTTCGGCATAATGTCTTTACTTGTAATGCAAATGGAAATCTGCAAGGCTGTTCCTTTTTTTCCAGCGATTTAGTCACTGCATCAATGTCATAACAATTCTGTGTCCATTAGTTATTTTTTATTGTCTTTTTCAAATTAAGGATGAGCATTTTATCATCCGTGACTACTGGAAAATGGATCACATGAATGGCATCATGATAATGCTCAGAAATATGCTTTGGCTTTTAATAGGCAGATTTCAAGATCCATGGGAATGACCATATTCATCTGTGGGAGGACAGAAATCCTGGAAAAAGTATTTGATAGACTATTATTTAACACAGAACCGAGAGAAATCTGTCACTACAGTTAAGGAATTAGTTTTTAGTCGATCACAGCTGTCAAAACTATTAACAAGCTGAATTTGATATGAATACTTTGCAGCTTGTTGTCTTTCTACCCCCCCTCCACCACCACCACCATTGGCACAGTAATCATGCACAGCACAGAGGGAATCTCTTGGGAAGACGTCCCTGGAAAACCACACACATAAAGTCACGTGTCTTATTGTTACGTTGAGGATTATGAATGTCCTAGCCGCTTTGCCTCTATCCCCATGGTTCTGTCATGTATTGCCAGCATCTCTGTTTTCCATATTGAAGAGAACAGAAGTTTCATATAACCGAATTCCCCTTTTTGCTTTCAGGAAGTGGAGCGGGAGATTTCCTTTCGGACAGAGTGTGGACTGTACTACTCATACTACAAGCAAATGCTGCAGGCCCCATCCATACAGGAAGGTATTCACGACTGTTACCTGTATTACTATCTCTAAGACAAATCATCAACCTAGAAGAGGTTTCTTAAAAGTTCACATTCATGACAACGACAGTTTGACAAACATTTGCACATCAGAGTTCAGCTTTGAGCTACTCTTTAAGGGTTACATTCTTAAAAACTTTGTTAGCCAAATGCACATACATAGGCATCATTCTATCTTAAGAGCAGTTTTCTGTAACATTAATAGTCTGATTTAACATTTTATATTTGCAACCCGCCATACTTGTATAACTGTTGCCTCTTATCATAGCTGATATTGGAGAAATAGCCTTTTTCCCTTGGTAGACTTAATCACGCTATCAAACATACCTTTTAAAGCTGACTAACATTAGCATAATTAGGCAGCTGGTTCCAGCAGATAAAATCTATGAGTGGCAGGCATTTTTTTTTCCAGATGGCACAATCATCCTTTCATCTGCCTTTACCTGAAATCAAGGACAATTGATATAAAAATGACTGAAATACATTTATGCCACAAGAGAACTAAAACCTCTCAGGCGCAGAAACAGTAACTAAGTAACAAGCACAGCTTATCAAACAATCAATTACGGTCACATTGAGACAGTGGAGGTATGAAATCATATAATCTAGCATTTCATGTTTTGATAATAGTAATTTTGTGAAACTTTTGTAACAACTCATATCTCAAACTGACCATTCATGGGAAAAACATTTTTATTATGAGGATAGAGACACGGACGGTCATCTCTACCTACTCCTGCAACGAGGAAGAATGTGTTTGCCCTCCATCTTTTAAGCAGACCTAACAAATTACTGCAGAAATTTGTTTAATTGTTTTTTTCCCAAAATCATGTGAAATTCCTCGTTTAAAATGTGCCTAGTTTTCTGCTATGGCAAATAACTAAACTGCGAGGTAATAAGTTGAGCTGACCTGCCTCTCTCCTCTCCTTTGAGGGATGGCAGAGCAGCTTGAAATGTCTGAACTACAAGTAGTTTGATGTATTTAGGGTAAGGGAGGAGAGGGGACGGAAGAATGATCTGATGACATAATGGAGGAAATGAGGAAATAAAAGATTGATACTGGAAAGAAAGAAGAGATGTGGAGCATGGATGAAAGAAAAGGAATGAAGTAGGCATGGATGGAAACAAAGGAAATGTACAGAAGTGGGGATGAGTGGAAAGGTATAACAGACAGATGGGATAAATAAAGGATAAATGACTGAAGCTAGGTCAGACAAATCAATGTGTGAGAGGAAAGAATGACAAATGGAGGAGGGAAGAAGAGGGATAAAGCAAAATTGACATTTCAAAAGAAAGACATGGAAATGAATGAATGAGGTGGATTGGGTTGTGTGTGTGTGTGGGTGGTAATGTGTACTTTGTTTATAGAAACACTGCTGGTTTTTATGGTCTTACATGGATCAAGAACATAGCATGGATCAGACTGACACATCCCAGCCTGCAGCAGAAACTCAGCTCTCTGCTGCTTCTTTGGTGTCACCCTTTGTTTCACTCAAATAAAACACATAATGATGATACTGCACCCAGTGCCCAGTATCAAAATAACACCAGTGGGTGTTACTACCAGTCTTTTTGCATGGCAGGATAATACCATTGTTTAAGAAAAATTCTGGTTAATAGGGATAATACCATTGTTTAAGAAAAATTCTGGTTTATTACTAATGGGGTCTATTTTAGTAGTTTCTGCCACCACATCTGTAATAATGCCAATGAACTCACAAGAGTGATGACTGAGGTGGGAGAAAGAAGGTCAAGCAGGGCGAGAAGCACCAGCAGTATGATGATTAGACAGGTTGCGGACAAAGCTCCAATTTAACTGAAGACCATTATTACCATAAGTGCGTCCACTTTGTTTTACAGGGTAAAATAATCTGTTTTATTTACATAAATAGGCAGAGAGGGAAGGAGGGGGTTACATGCCGAGGCCGGCTGTGGCGAGGGCTGTCGCCTCTGCATATGGGGCGCCTGCTCAACCCAGTGAGCTATAGAGAGCCCTTGAGATTTATGTTTTATGACATTAAATAAACAGACATATTACTGTCCATTCTCATTAACATATCTCAGGAAATCCTCAAGGGGAATCCCTTTTTAATTTTACATCCAAAAATGAGCTGATTAGAGTTTGGTAGTCAAAGGTGGTCATTACAAAGCAGGTTTTTTTTTTTTTTTTCTTCATATTTCGAATCAATATGCTAATTATGACACAATTTAACACAAATGTCAAAGAGGATTAATTGAGGTGATGACATTTTATAGCCAAATAGTTCAAGGTCAACTTCATGGTGACACCATCATTTTTTGGCCATTACTCAATGCTAAAACTCAGGAAGTACCAGATTGTGGCCACATTACCTGACACATACAGCTGCAAGATAGGTTTTAGTGGAGGTGGTCTAACTTCAAACGAGGTCACCCACATCTCCCACAAAACACTGCAGGAAACCCTGCAGACTTATTTTAGATGCTGTATTTATCTTCAGTTCCTGGTGTGATTCTTTTTTTGTTGTTGTTTGGGGGGGAAAAGCTGCAGAGAAGAATGTTTTTTGAATTCAGCAATGGAAGTGAAGTTTGAGGGTTTTCAAGGTTGAATAAACCAGTAGCCACAGACATCTATTGTGTCTTCAGCAATTAAGGAATTTGACTCAAGCAGAACAATCTATGGGTTTAGTGCTTGACAGAAATTTCACATGGTGTTATTGTTCCTTAATAGCAGCACATGAGAAACATCCATAGCCTTCCCTCCCTGGTTGTCACAAACCACTAATAGTTGTTATCAGTCTATGTCACTGTGGCATTTTGAAGTGTGTGTGTGTGTTGTGTGTTCCTAGGGCTCTCAGATTTGATCCATGACAACTTGACAGAATCCAGGAGGACCATTAATCTCCTACAGCGAATGAATATCTACCAAGAGATCTTTCTCAGTGTTCTCTACAGATTGCTGCCCATACAGGTAACACATCACCCAGCTGTCAGCTTTTCACAATTGGCTTGTAAAACACAAAAGATTAGAGTAATGGCTGCCATTATAACATGTTTGACTGATTCTGTTTCTTTTCCTGTCACTTTGGTCCATAAAATAAAGCTTCGTTTCATGAAAAATGGAAAAATAAAATCATTCGACATGGTTTCGAAACATTTCTTTTTCTGTTTGTCATCGATTTTCTCCTTCTCTTCTTCTTCTTTTCCCTCCTTTTTTTTCTCCTTCTTATCTTCTTTGTTAATATGAACCATCGAAGTTACTATGAATGATAGTCATATTTGGAGACTGTCAGACATTTGAGGTGCTTTGGCGTTTTGTTCTTTTAGCTGACATGGTTTGGCTCACTTGCACTTGTCACACTAGAGGAAAAGGTTCCTGCACTGGCATATCAATTAAATGTGAAACGGCTACTTAGCTTCATCAGCAATCTTACTGTGTGACAAGAATGTCAGAAAATGAAATATCAGACCAAACTTTGAAAATGCCACAGTGTTCCTGAGTGCCCGAGCCCGTCGCTGTCACTGCATTTAACTTTCTGTATGTTCATTTACACAGTCTAATGAACCAATGGTTTCTCCCTATCTCTGTGTGTGTGTGTGGTCCAGTCATATCTGGAGCCAGTGTATTTCTACATTTACACTGTCTTCTCGCTCCAAGCGGTGTATGTGATTGCTCTGTACCTCACAGCGTGGCTCCTGTCTGGTTCCTGGCTGGCTGGCGCTCTCACCGGGGTCTGGTACATTCTCAACAGGTGGGTAAATGTGTATCCATCACATGTGTGAGTGAGATGGTGAAATTAGGGGTGGTTTGTGTCCCTTTTAGATTTGCAGTTGACTGCAGAGATGTCAAATGTCAGCGTAAGATAAAGGTTTTCCCTTTTATTTTAAAGATAGTATCCAGGTGAATCACTCTCACAGCTTGACAACAACTGTTCACTGCTTCAAACCAGAAAGTATCACCATTATAAAATATAACATGTGCGCATCTTTTGTGGCAGGAGACCCAAAAGACAGAATTTTTTTATTGCATTCATATAGAAAGATGAGTTCATAGAGATCTCTTCATTCTTGGATAGTTCAATTTGTGGCCACAAACTTTCCATATTATCAAGCAATTTTATTTTATGATTAGTCACCCATCCTCAGTATTATGCTGAAAGTAATACCTCCCTTGTAACCTGTTTTTACCTAGTGTTAAAATCCCTGTTCATATAAAACTTTTTTAAAGTGCTCTAAAATACCAATTGTAATAAGTCTAAAAGTCTTTTTCTGAGAGCAGGTGCGCCAAGGTCACATTTTAATATGATTTCGTAGAGACAGGGAAAAAGTTCTGTGTATCATTTAAACAACAGGAGTCAGTGAATAAGCTGGTTTTAATAGATGGTCTTTTTATGTTAGATGTGAATATTTTTTAAGATGTGTTTTTATTTACGATTCTCCCTCATGGTTCAGTGGAACAGAAAATAAATTGCCCTAAACAGCAGGTCCCCTCTGAATGATGAAAATGCAGCAATATGCCAAATTAAGCAAGCCAGCATCATGTAAGCAGAATACAAATTCAGTGACGGCCAAAACTTTTCTTGGATGTGTTGCTCATCTTTTCACTTCTCTGACACTGTTGCTTTGTGTGAATCAGGCAACAAGTGTTAAGTACTAGCTTCCTACCTTGAATGTAATAAGTCAACGCTCTCACTCACTCACTCAGTCACATAGACAAAAGACTTAAAGTTGAAATGTTCTTTTATAGTTGTACTACATGTAGTGTGTATTAAGACCTTTGTAGTTCTGTGAGTTGCCTTTGGAAATGTGCCAAAAGTTCAAAAACCCTGCTGGTATTTTCTACTCTGTCCTTTTGGATCAATAGAGAGGCAGTGACCCCTGTAAACAGTGAAGTAGAGGGTCACAGTGTTTTATAACTTTAGAAAACTTACACAAAGAATCGCCACGATCAAAGAGGAAACAGCACAGTGTGAAGCATATTAGTATTTCAGTTGAACCTCAATTGAACTTTGTATATTACAATGTACTTCTGATGAGCCAAATTACATCATTACAACATTTTCTTGCACTTACAGCAGCTATCAGTGAAGCAGCTGTTTACTTGTTAGTAGATTCCTCTGCTTGCATCAACACACGAGCCACAGGAAGTTGAAAGACAAAAAGTCAGTTCTGTATCCTTCATACTGTTTTGCCTCTAGTTGTGAGTTTAAATATTATAT
>OMNW01015673.1:0-12093 GCA_900303245.1 Selene dorsalis
CTTGGGCTATTTTGCAGTGTTTCAATCTCCACACTATTATTATTTAGTGGAAGACTTGGACATGCAATCAAAGGGACATGCAATATGTGCAACACTTGTATCGGAAAGCAATGCCTTTTCTATGATGCCCAGACTAAAACCTTGTAATTGTGTGCCAGGGGAGCTGTGGCTCAAATTTAGTCAATATACCTCAAAAAATGTTCTTTATCTTCATTGTGCGATCACCCCCTATTACTATCATTGCCAAGACAAAAACGGGACATATCAAAACAATTATTTTGATGTAGCATCAACCAACATTTCAATGTGAATGGCACTCGAACCTCGCATCATTATAAGGCGTGGTTTCGGGCAAGAAAAGCGCATCAAAAAATGATTGAATATCGTTTTAATGGGTAGAAACCTACAAGGCTTTCATTCTGTCTACCTGCCATGTTATTAGATAGACCACGTCAGTCAAGCTGAGGAACACAGAAACAACATACAGACAGGCTGACAAGCCATAAGCATGCTGCCTTCCATCTCACTCACATTTTGGCGTGTTTATCTAGACTTCTATGTAAGCTTAGTGCAGTGCTGTGCATATGCATACAGAGTGATGAAGGTTCAGAAACTAGTGCCTGAAGGAAGCTGCACATATAGCATGAGTGCTTTGAAACATTGCCAGGGTGGGCCTCATTTGCAAAGCAATTTGACAACAAAAGTAAAATACTCTACAACTTCAAACCAAATTCTAGAGATGCCAACTGGTACGGCTCTGCAGTTTGCTGAGAGAGGGAATTCGAGAGGGTTACATCCGGTGTCTTGTGTGTGTGTGTGCTTCTGACATGGCTTATTTGCAGACCTAGCATTGCACCAGTGCAATGTCATGATTGCTTTGGCAAGGAAAGAGGGCCTAATTTACATGAGAGGGAGTCCTAGAGGCACACAGGAGCTTGCCTTTGACCAAGGTGCCAACAGCCTGCAGAAAAACATTGTAATTACAACTTACAAAGCTGCTGTGTTTACAACAAACTCACTCTTAATACAGCAGGACCACATACAAGTAAATCAGTCAGTTTTCCAAATGTGCATGACATAAAAATGCTGTTAAATGTTTTATAATCATTGATTTTTTTTTTATTATTATACCCTTAAATCAAATCAGAACTCTGGATTAGTCATTATTTCACGTCCACATACAGTTTGTTTTATGAAAAGTGTCCCATGCATATTTTTTTTCTCCTCTGATAGACTTGAATCCAATGTGGCTTGTACACCGAGCAGCCAGTCACGTTCCACTATCCAAATACCCCCGTTCACTAGAGATTTTTTTTTTCCTTTTTTTTCTCTCTTTCCCTGTGACTCTTAGCAGTCTCTGGGTAGGCTGGGTTGTTTTGACAAGTGCAATATTACTGTGGATTAACTAGAACAGGGTTTCATGCGATGTGGGTTTATGATAATCTAAAATATGTCGAGTAAGCTTAATATTGTTTTTATTGCTTAAACAACTACTTTGTGCATCGGAATATTTTGAATTTCAGAAACCTGATACCTGCAGAGAGGAGGGGACAAGAACAACATTTCACAGGCTAATACTGTTTAAAATTGAGCAGTAGAGCTGCTGTTTACCGCTATACAGGTTCTACATATTCAGCAACTCGACAAAGGTTTACATACCAATGCCATGCCCACGACTTCTTTAGAAAACAAATAAAGAAAGAAAACTGAAAACACCATTTTCCTCTGATTTCCACATTTTCACCATCAACCCAGTGCTGTCAAATTCGATACATGACCTTCAAGTTAAGAAGGCTGTGACTTGATTTATGTATTTATTTATTTTTTAATATCTGACCTCTGACAAAATACCTACACTCTTGTTGAAGTTTAGAGTCTGGCACCACACGAAACGAAAAACAACACTTTCTACTCAATTTCATTCGAAAAGACTGTTTCTACCAGACTGTAAACACAATAGCGTCATTATCTGGGTGTGAGCAGGTGGTGATTTTATGAAAAAGTTAATTTAGTTAACACATTCTGTGTATCAGTGAGAATCATGGTATTAGTGTAGTATTATAAAACAACATGAATTTTTCCCTGATTATTTCTGTAATTGCCTTAAATGAGTTATGTAAATTTCCTGATTTACAAGGAGTGAGGTCTTGTTGGATTAAGTTGGATATAATTACATGTGTGATTAGAAATTAGTGAATATTACAACACTGTCAGTGTCAAAAACACGAGCTAGTAGGCAAACATGGCAAACTCATTGTCACTCAGATAGTTTGAGAGGAGGGGCAGTTTCATACAAATTGAGGCCACGAGACGAGAGACTGTGCGCTGAAAAGCTCTCTAATCCCGTAATATTTTGGGTGACTTTCTAAGATAAATACTTTGGCATTGTCTTGATGAGAGAGCCTCGCCTCATTTAAGTGTCTTTGGGATCCGGATCAATCCACATGGCGGGAGTCAGACTTGTACACTTGACCATATAATGTGGCGTGCTTGTCACAACCCGGAATGCATTTCTCTCTTCAAAGTATATTTCTTGGCCTGCTCTCGTCACTCACTCCCTCTAACCAATTTGTCATTCTAAGCCTAGCTTCGCCGCTGCCAGCGCCTGGATGATAGCAGTGGGCCTCTCTGATCCAGGCAGTGGCTAGGGAGCAGGCCAAGTGTTACGCGAGCCACCCTGGGACACCAAGCAGGCGCTTCTGCCGGCTGATGCACGCCTCCACGGCCGAGAGGAACTGGCTTTGCAGATGCTTCCAATTCGACACAGAATGGAGCTCATCTACTTTGTGAGGACATTTGCTTTTGTGTTTGTGCACTGCATTTGTGCTTGTTTGTGTATTTTGTGCGTGAGCATGCGCATGTGTGTGTTAGAAAGATTAAAAGAGGTCTGTGTGTGTGTGTTTGTGCACATTCAAATCTTTGCGTTTGTGCATGACTGAATATCAGCGTGTGCATGCAGAGAGTGTGTGAAGCTGCTTCTTTTTATGAAGACACAATTATCCTGGAATGAGGCTAAGCTTTTTTTGTCCTCTATTTTTTTTTCTCGTTTTGGTTCACATTTACAGTATTGGCTAAGTTCTGGTGACCTACAGTACGACTTCTCTGCTGATGTCCTTTAAAAGTCAGCGTAGTCACCATTCTGCTTCGCTGGTAGACGCTCCTCTCAAGAGCAAGAGGGAACACAAGACTGTCATCGTCACTTCATTATCCCTGTTTTAAACAACCATTAATGCCCTCATTCCATTGCTTGGATGCCACTTAGCTGTTGAGCTTATCAGCAACCGTCAACCAATTTTCTACTGCAGTTCTCTCTCTCTCTCTCCCTCTCTCTCTACTCGGGTGAGCAGAGCATTAAGTGTATTCAGAATTACATTAGCTGCATATTGTTCCTGACTGCTTCTCACGGTCAGGCAAAACTTTGCTTTGATAAATGAAAATAAATACCATCTTATGAAGTTAAATTACCAGCAGCATGTGCTATGCATTAGCAAAATCCATTCCGTGACTTGACATTTCGCTGCCTTTTTGATGAAAGGAGTCAGGATGATAAATATCTTAGTAGCTACTGCTTAGGTAATGCTAAACAGGACTTCTGAGGAACAAGAGAGCACAACACTCTTTGGAAGAAAATCTGGCAAATATGCTAATCATCTCCTGTTTGTCAAATTACAGAGGAAATGCTCTCTATTGATGAGCGGTCTACCCACCTCTCAGTGGAGGTGCTCCACATCGGCCTTTAGGACCCTTCTGTTTGTATGTTGCAGCCGTTTGCAGCTGTGTTTAGGATTAAACTATGCATGGCTAATGCATTCACACGGGAGTAGATGCATTTATCTTTAGCACATAGACTGTCAGCCACCATTCTGCACCCAACAATCAGCCCTCCGAAAACAGACCCCTTCATTTGTCTGAGAATTGAGACTTGAAGAAGCTTGTTGAATACCTCGCCCGAGCGTCCTTGTTAGACATTGATACCCATCTCACAAAGCAACATCAGCCTTTTATCTGTCTGAGCGTGATTTTGGCATTTGATTGGGAATGAATTTGGAAGGCGCCAATCAGTTTCCCTTGTACGAGCACAGTTAACATGTATGTGACTGCTCCTTGAGCGCTGATGGCACAGACATGGGCGATTAAGGCCAGAGCCCAATCAAACCAGCTGTGTGCCATTCCCCGCGGGCACTGCTTGTACCAGGCATGTGTTCCACACCACAAGCAGGCAGAGGGGCCTCGACCAAAGTCCCAGTCCGGGGAGTTACGGCCACACATGAACCAAGACGTGTAGGCAGATTGGGGTTTTAGCTATACAAACATTTTTCAGAGACAGAGCTGCTATGCAAGCAGAAATAATCTCATTGGTTGTGTTAAACCTCAGTGGAGAGTAATTCTGGCCAAGCTGCAGTAGGCTGCTGAGGCCCAATGTAAAAGGCAGGGGGTAAGACGGGGGGTAACTAATGTTATGAATCCCAATGCTCCTCCCGAGCATAAGAATGCAATTAAGACATACTTAAGCCATATTTTATGGGATGGATTGATGGCCTTGAACTGTAGAAAGCCAGAATTTATTTTTAGCATTCACCTATCCTGCTCTATCTTGTTTTCTTTTTCAGATAGAAGGCCTTGATAATTACGAGATGTTCCCTGTTAACTTGGTTCAAATCTTATTACCACATCTCATCAAACACAAACCAAGTCAACCCATAAGAAATTACTATCAAAACTAATTAAACTGGGTGAAAACACGGGAGCAGTGCAAACTGTAATTTAATTTAATCTCACCATTTTGGGGAGTAGTTCACCGTATTGGATAATTGTTTTTATTGATTTGGCGATGGGTGCTCACTTTCTGAAATGCAGTTTCTCCAAAACATGACATTGTCTGTTCAGTCTCATATGTTTTCAAGACATTAATGTCCAAAGTCTAATATACATCTACCAGTCATTTAAACATAGGAATTACATTCTGTACAGCCAATCCAATACTGAACCTCATATTCCAAGAGCCAGCTTCTCATTTGTCAATAGTTAATGATCACATACCAGCCAACTCAAAGTATATCATTCACATAAATGGCTTTCTTGTTTCAGTGTCAGTCACTATACAATTAAACAGTACACAGGCATACACAAACACATATTACAAATGTGTTCATAAGTTATGGCCATCATCCTTAAAACAAATGGAATACAATATACTACACCTATAACAAAGCACACACCATATATACAAACATATTTGAGTCATAGTAGCACAATTTGGCACGGGGGGTTAGGGAAGTAAGAAACTGTAATTTTACAAACTGTGGATTTAAGCAAAAGACTATTTAGGAAAATAAATGGTGTCTCTTTTTCCTCCTGACTTAGATTCAATACTGCTGAAGCTGTTTTGCTTAAAAGGGAGTTTTTTTGACAGCAGCATGTCTTTGTATAACACAACTGGGTTTGAGAAATGTTTTTCAGAGAAGTAAACTCAAAGTGAAGGAGCGGTATTAGGCTTGTAAAAAAAAAAGAATTGCTAGAGTCATTTAGAATGAAATACTGTCTTTCAGACAGGGTCGATAACTTGTGTTAAACAGGGATCAATCTGTCACCGGTTGCTCTTCAGGCTGCCCTGTCAATCCCCGTTTGTTTCTGACATCGTAGCTGGGCTGTTGTGATCAAAGATGGATTTGCAGATCTATTGTTTCTTCTCTTTCTGTTTCAGCATGAATTATGCAGGTATACTGTGTTGCAAATTTACAAGCGATTGGTTTTCCACAGATGCCCTTGTTCTGCATGCCGGCCCTGACTAAAAACTGCCCCCTCAACACGAATCTTCTCTCTTTGAAAGACATACCAAACCGTCAGCAGGCTATCAAACACAGGCACATACAAGACCTTCTAAACGCCTATTAGGGCTATCGATAACAGAGACAGAAGTTATGACCATGGAATGGGGAGGATATTTGTGTCTCTCACTCGGCATTAACAGCATCTTTGGAAAAAGCTTTATAGATTTGGACAGAGGCGAAGGAAGGCTTTATCAGCACCAACACAGAGAAACACATTAAGGGATCAGAACCCCAAAGGTCAATTGTGGCTTTGGGCAGTGCTTTGTTATGGTGTCCTCTCTGTTTATATTGCACTGAAGCCAAGTGACACATGTGAAAACAAGTAATGATACCAATTTTAGAACATAAACCAATCATTGTTCCTCATCCTCAGCCGACAGCGTGCTAATATTTATACATATTCCTCTTTATGTGAGAGACTAGGAGAGGGCTTGGTAATCTCTGCCCTTTTTCACATGTTCATAATGGTAGGATAACAGGTACTGATGTTACAATGCAATGATAAAGGATGGTGGCAGAAACAAAATGTCAGAAAGCATCTTGGTATCCAGCCTGCATCTTCCTGAATTAATTTATCTGTTCTATATGATAGATGAACTCATATGTGCCACAAGTATAGAAAACTGAGTCCAAATGTGGTTTTGAATTTCAATATCTTCTTTAGAAAAGGGTTAGTGGAGCCGCAGCTGAACTCTGCTGCCAGACGTCATTCTAACACTCGGGGTTTTCAAACCTCAGTTGCATGACATGCTGTCATTAAAGAAGATATAGACATTTCTTTTTCAGGATTCCATGCCTGCGTCTTTCTTTCTTTTCTTTTTTTTTTCTTAATATATTTTCAGGATCTGAACAATAGACTCTGTGACACCGTGTTGTGATTTACTTGTATTTTGCAGGGCAACACTCACTGGTTGAGACAAATCCTTAATCCCTCACAAGATAATAATAATAATAATGTAATCCTTATTCCCAGATGGAACCATTTTCTGAAAAGACAGTTTTTGGCCCCGCAGAGGTTCTATTCAAGAAGAAGAGCAATGGGAAGTTATTTAAAATACACGGCAGCAATTAAAATAAGACACACTGCCCAATCCTAACCACCATGCTAATCCTCTCTGACACAGATGTAGCTATTGTAGGCTAGTGCAAAAAGTTTCTCATTTTACTCTATCTATTGTGTATAAGTATAAATGTAGCAATCTTATTCTATCCCCAAGTGTATTCCTTCAAAAAATTAAAATGTCTTCTTTTCAGATGCCAAAAGGTGCAACTATTGATCTTACTACCTGACACTGTAGAAGAAGCAGGAGATTTCAGTTTCAAAATACCAAGTTTACAACATCTTCAAGAAACAGGCCAAAAAAGAGAAGAAGATATGGCAGCACCAGCTGCTCCAGAGCTGTTGCAGAATAAATGCAGCAGAGATGAAAGATAATGAGTGCTGTTTTTACCCATGGACTTCACAAGAGTTTAAGAACACACACACATGCGCAAGCGTTCATACAAAGAGGCCCATCCACAAATGCGAGACACAGGCAAACATACTACTGAAGACATACCGCTTAATGTTTTCCCTTTCTAATGCAAAAGACAACCAATTTGGGAAACAGATGGAATCATTCCTAACCATGAAAATTGTTCATGACCACAATTAATGATGGTGAATAATCCTAATGATTGCTACACCATGTTCCTGATTGTCATCTCTCTATCTGCTTAAAGGCTCGTGGAAAAATGGTAATTGTTATGCTAATCTTTCAAACAGCGATAAATATAGATGAGAAAAGGCTCATGTATGAGGAACGTCAAGTTTATGTATGCTTTCTTTTAGGTTCTTTTTTTTCTGTTTCTTTTTGTCTTTCTCTCTATTTCTCTAACCATTTTTTTTCTTTTTGAAAGGCAGTCGTTCTAAATCCAATACAGTTTCTCTCAGCATGAGGCAGCTTCAAAGCCCTGCTCCGTGGTCAGGCCCGTCGATCCTCTCACCCACCTCCCGGTTGTTTAAGAGAGCAAAAGCACAGCAGTGCAGTTTCTTAAACACACAGATCCACCCCGGCACCAACAGAGGGACCGCTGTTTGGTAAAAGAGCCTCTCTCTCTATCTTTTTCTCTCTCGCACTATTTCTCCTCACCTTGGACTCTGACACTCCTCCCCCCTCTCATTACCCACACTCCTCCATAGACCTCATTATACCCGGATACTCCTCTCTCTCTCTTTCTCTACACTGCTCTCTCTTGCCCATCTAACTGTACAGCTCCCTCATTGTACAATTTATCTTTCGCTCCTTCTCCCACACTCACTCCATCTGTCAGTTACCTCACCCTCTCCATCCCTCTACCATCATTTACCTTTTTTCCATCCCTGGCTACTTCATCTGTCCTCGCTCTTCACCCGGCACTCCATCCCAGCGTCCCGTGCCTCCCCTCTATCTTTGCTGCAACTCAATCCCTATCGCCGCCTCTGCCTTTCGTCTCACTCTCAATGTAAAGTGATTGATGCCTAGCTCGGGCTCCGGGCCATCCCTCCTACCACATGCGCGGAGACTTCACACTGAACCCAAAGGGGATGCAGTTACCTCAAAAAGGGGGATATCAAGTGCGCGGTGGTGGTTTGAGGAAAAGGTTTGGCGAACAAACCGTGCCCACCCATGTCTGAGGGGCGACAGGGCTTGGGGGACCCCTGGGTGGGGAGCATGAATTGGTACACTGGAGTGCTCATTATGTCTCTGTAGGGACTGTCCTGCGGGGCATCCACTGTTTGGCTGTGGAGCTCATTATGGCAGGCAGCCACGGAGCTTGAGGCACCCAGAGGCGGCAGGGCTCGTTGCAGAGATAAGAAAGGGGAGGGCTGCCCAGATTACCCTTAATCAGAGGCACCTGTAGACAGCCAGCGCCTCCCTCCTCATTGCCTTCCGTTAAGCCCCCACCCGTCTCAACGCGCACGCACAGTCTTCCTTGCTGCTGTAATTATTGCAATTGCTTCATTTGACTTTCGTTCCCGAGCACAGAGTTGCACAGCTTGCCTTCTAATGAGAAACCCAAGCTATGATCCGGAGGTGTTATTTATTTATTTAATTATTTATTCAACACAGCATGTATAATGTCAATTATTTAAATTAGTGTGATTTTAGCATGGTGTGCTCCACGAAGCTCTCCCTACTGCGCGTTTTCGGGAATCGACTCACATCACGCTCCTCATGACGGTGGATGGAGAGTTAATTAAGTTTTAATGTGACATGTGCACCAAACTGAAGGGATATGATTCACATCAACTATTATTGAAACAGGAGGTGGCTCATATTAAAATGACATGAAAATTCACCTCTGCAATATCTCGTAGAATGAATAGGTAAGTGGTTCAGACAGTTGCTTAAACAATATATACAGTGTAGCTAAGCAAAATGTGAATGCGTGAGCGAGGCCCTGTTCAGGTATCATTCAGATGCAATCACAGTTCAGCTGGTGTTATTCATTTGTATGGGAGCTGGGGAAGTCAGATCTCTGTTCAGCTACTTTGAATTACATCATTTCAGCTTTAGGTCAGAGGAAAAAGAAAATGGAAAATCATAATCCCATACACTGACTCCATCACGGCCCCTCCACCTGTAACCTGATGGGAAACCAGTACTACGCTACGCTGAGAACAACGCAGAGACGCCTATTTCCATAATAAGAGCTGTTACTGTCATTTGTTCGGGCAAGTGTCTATTTCTAAAGATGACACAACAAACAAGTGTTGACTTTGATGTGAGTTAGAGGGTGCTGGCAAAAGTCTGTTTTAAGTGCTGCAGCGATATACAGTAGGGATTAATAAAAACAAGAACAATGTGATGTGCATGACTGAACCACTTTTGTGATTCTCTCCTTCCTTGCACACCTCCCTTCAGGTGCTGAGACGTTCTTTGAAACCAACTGTCAAGCTGTTGTCTGTGCACGCAGCATACAAAGAGTTCATCCAAAAGCTGCACTTTCTTTTTTATTTTTATTTTTTTCTAAGCTCTTGAATGGATACGTGGCTTTAGCTTTTCTTATCACGCTGTTATGTGATATGTTGGAGACAGCACTAACTAACATTAATCAGTGTTTCCTCACAGTCTAACTCTAAACTCACTCGTGTGAGCCATAAATATGCATCATGGCATGGTGTCATATTTAAACTACAGTGCAGGGGGAAAGTAGGATTGGTATTGGAATACTTAAATTGTTATTTCTCTGTCAAATTACATTTCATGTCACTTAATGGGTATTAGGAATTATAAAACCAAGAAAGCATAAACATTTAAACTCATTACCAGCTAAAACTCCCCACCCACATCCCTCTATCATGTCACCCAACAGATTCTGCCTCAATTAAATTAACACGCCCACTTATGAACTGGTTTGCTGAATTCATCGTTTCAAGCTTTATCATATGCATAAAGCTTTTTTAGGCTAAATTCACTGTTTTGAGCCTGTGTTGGTAGCAGAAGGTAGAATTCTGCAAATATGCTGTATATATTTTACCATGCATCTATGTAAACTATACAAAGAAATGATGGTAGGATCTTTTGTGAAATAATAACATAACAAATAACTGTTTGAGAAAACTAACAGGATTTCATCACATAAATATCTAACGACTTTTGTCACTAATCACAGAACGTGGCCTCATTATTTCAGCTTGATGAGCTGCCACACCTGACAGAAATATGACATGAACAACAAAAACAAAAGATTTGTGTTGAGAGGCTGATCAGCCACATTCCCTCGGTGCCCAGTAAGAAGACTTAACTTCATGGGCTACACGGTAGCTGCACCAAGGGGGGGGAGGGGGAATCAAGTTCAAAGACGTTGTCGTCTCACAACTGGAATAAAGAGGTAAAACATCCACAAAACATCCAGTTTTATCTCAGAGTTTAGTTGATAAAATGGGACCGCCACACATTTTGTTTTGCCTGCAGTGGAAAGGCAAAAGGTGAAACAAAGAAGCAAAAAGCGGGAAATGGAAAATAAAGGCACTTTCAACACAGAAAGACAATGTATCTTCAATCTCTGTCATGGTCACAAATCAAAATCCCCAAAGTTTCATGAAACATGTCGCCCCACGAGCCTCTGTTTGTACTTCTTCATTCTGTTTGTAGTTATGCAACTCTGAAAACTAAAAGCTAAGGGTTTATGACAGAGTTAGTGGAACTAAATTGTCATAAATTTCTGCTGCTTACAAGATGATGGATTACATTCATCAGTGTGAGGCCTCTAATCTAATCTGGAGCTGCGCTCATCAAACTCCTCTCAGAGGAGGTGTGCTGATCTGGGATCACTAAATATGTCCCTGTTTTTCTTCCATTTTTGGCGTGATCTAAAGCTAAAACTGATGTTAGATCAGCATGGGCACTTTGGAAATAATAGTCCCAATGTCATTTGTGCTCTGATGAAAGAGCTATAAAAGATAGTACCGCTGAAACATCGCAACGTGATATCCAGATTTTAAATGCTTCAATAAAGGGAAATTCTGCAATTCAGATAGATAGATAGATAGATGGACTGAATGTCCTGCAGTTTACATGTCTACAAAATGTTTGCTATCTAGTTCAGTTAGAGCAAAAGTCTGCCATTAGGACATTTTTTGGCTTTCCTTCTCCCTGCCCACACATAATGACACACTTGAGCTGTTAAGCCTTGCCTTTCTGCATAAACCAGGGCCATAGTCCTCATAGCAAATGACATTGGAACATGAACTGTGGTGTAGTGTATTTCTTTTCTTCAGCCTGCCAGTACATTTGTTTTCATTAGATGGGATTGGTCAGCAGTCTAAACCCTTGTGTTCAGTAATGGAGCATACGATTGCAGGCCCATTAGAGACTCCCAGTGAAATAAATGATATATTGATCCTAAATATTCCGCACGCTTGTGTCTCTGAACAGCTGTTACTGCCACCACACAAAAACCTCATTGCGCATCTTCTTTAGGGAATATTCAATATACTCCTTGCATCTCACTCATCGGATGTAACTTGAACAAATGAGATTCTACAGGTGAACGTGAATTACTGCACACGACATTTCTCCCTATATTAAGACCTTTGACAATAAAGCAACAGATTTGGTAAGACAATCACATCTAATGTAAAGCTGTGATGAAAACAAACTATACACAGAGGTGCGACACTGAGCATTATTGAAATTACAGAGCTGGAACTCGGCACACTCCTCTCTGTATTGTGCAATGAAACAGAACAGGACAGGAAAGCAAGTGATGCATGCAAGTCACAGTCACAATTACT
>OMNW01015673.1:12583-27803 GCA_900303245.1 Selene dorsalis
GGTTGTTGGGGGAGGAGGGTGGGTGGATGGAGAAAGAGAGGAGGTGGTGGTGGTGAGGGGGGGGTCATCTTCGTTACCACAGACACACACACGCACACATTGAAGCAGACAGGCGCCATGAGTCAACATGCTGCCTCGGAGGCCACATTGCACTGCGCTAAACAGCTCTTATCTGTCTCTCATAGCAACTTTTCATATTTAGCCAAGAGGACAAACAATAACTAATCAACAAGAAAAACAAAAAAAGTTAAGAATTCCTAGTTAGCCTGAACGCTGAAGGTATAAAATTGAAGACTTAGTCAGTCACAGCGAGAGGCTAAGGATCAGAGAGGGCTTGAGGGTGTTTGATATACAAATGTACAGTAAATGAAAACATTTCTAACCCTCACTAATATTTGTTGTGGGAAAAAAAAGAAGGGCTAGTAAAATGCCAGTGGAGAGACAACAAAAGGGTAAGCGGGGAGCAACTCACTGCACAAATAGCTGGAATTACAGTTCATTACTGTTTATTTCTAAATTGCCTTCAGTTAGCCTGACCACTTCAACCATCACAAAACCGTGGCTGATGGTAGCTATTTTTTGCAGGTGTTATACTGCACTTTATTCATCTCACTTTATGTGTAACTGGTTATGTTAATAGGATTTCAACTCAATTTATTCAAGTGCTGATCAATGGCATGCAATCTCGGCACTTCATGCATTATGTATTTTAATGGAACTCACTTGCTTTATAGCTGAACGGCTAAAGGTTAACAGTCCCAATAGGTGGGACTCCCTGAAGACTAATCTGAACTTCAAACACTGACTTTTTTCACTTCACGAGGCAAAAGCGCACAACAACAGAAAAGTTGTTTTTATCACCACTTCTTATGGCTCATTGGGAGAAAGAAAGCGATTTATTACCCCACATCCTTTGCTCATATTAATGTGACTATAAATGCCCATAGACATTTTACTCTCTGTAGGAAGTGAGGCAGAAAAAAGGAGGAGTTAGAGGTTGGGGAATTAGTAAGAAGGATCCTGGTGCAAGGGAGCGGGGTAGGTGGGGGAGAGAGGGAGGATAGTGGAGGAAGAGAGGAATGTGTAGGTGGGGGTGTGAGTGAGTGGAGAGGAGGAGGGAGTGGGATCGCAAAAGTGAAATGAAAATCAGAGACTAAAACCAGAGATAGATATGTCAAGTTTCCATAATTATACCCCGTTATCTGGCATTTTGATAGAGAAAAATGAAAGTCATTTCACAAGTGAGATCTTAAGCCTCTCTCTTCGCAGTTTAATATGGAAAACATCTAGGCGTCTCTAAGGGCCCTCGTCTCTTTCCACTGCCACTCCCTGCTCAATAAAACTGGCATGCTATTCCCAGGATGAGAGTCCCACTGGAGTACACGAGGACTGTGAGGTAAAAACCCCTCCAGTGCCTACTAAATCTAGAAGTGGAAGACAGAAGGTGCGACAGACATATCCTATGAGGGTCACTTGGCAGTTTTCACCTTATTGTCTTCTCAGCCATCAAGATTTGCCTGTGGCTTTGGGAAAATGATGCCGAGCTATCCACGAGATGACTTTTCTTATTCTTATAGATGCTGTACATTTTCAGGAGGCATTTTTGTAACCTTGGCAAACAGGAGCTATATGGAGATTTCTGTGCATTATGCAGAAAAAAAATAAGTTAGCTGTGTAATGGATTGTTGAAGCGAAGTAAAGATTTAATCAGTGGTTATTTAGGAGCAATCAAATGATGAAAGACTAAAAATTAAATGTGGCTTTTTCAGGGCTCAAAGTGCTGCAGCGAGCCTCACAGCTGGCCTGCTTGAATATGGATTACACTGCTGGGACATTTTACACTATTGCTAGGTAAACAAGCATGAATGCATGAATCAATTCTGAACAAGTTAATGGGAACAAATCTGACTTGCGCAATCAAAATTTGGCTGCATTAGCTGCCATTATCAGTCTGTCATTGTTTTAGTTTCACATGGATGAAAGTGGATTAATGGTAAGATGTACGATTGCTTAGGGAATAGGGGTATTTGGTGAGGCGAGTGGAAGCTTAAAGCTGTCAGAAAATCACTTAGTCGACAAAAGATTCCAGTCAGAAACATGACGTATAACCTGTAAAGAAGCACTTGCCTTCAACACAGCCTGAACTGGGGCCAGCCGTTTTAACTGGCGCCATCAGTCTCCTCCAGGTAATGCAATTAGATGCCACTAATATCTTGGGATGCTCTTCAAACTGCAAATGCACTTTTGCTAAATAGCACACAATGTAATAACTAGTGACAGCACTCAAGGAGCCACACTGAAAAAGCTTTTGCATGTGATTGGTTTGAGTAATTGCACATACAGAATGTTCCCACTGATAGAATTTATGAACTGAAAACAGCTGTTATCCAAATATATGCTGATTTGTTTGCTTTGTTGCCACGCAACACGTCTAACCTACGCTTCAAACGTGCATAGTAAAGTTCTAAGACACAGTCTGGGCAAGGTACAATTACACGTCTGTGGTCTATTTGCCGGAGTCGTGCCTATGGATCAAGTCACCAGGTTCACGACCCAGACCACAGAGGAACTAATCCACTCACATCTCCCTGTTTGCTCTTTGGCTCAGGCTTGAACCTGCAATTAGGGCTCCAATTCATCTAAATAGGGATCAGATGTCACGGCACAAATTTCCTCCGAATGAGTGCAGATGTGTTTGTTTTTGTTTAACTTACATTATGGAAAATTCATCTCTCTGGGATTGCATCTACGCACTGTCATTCATGTTTAGAATATAGACCGCCCACAGTAGCTCCTGACTAGCTTAAGGGAAGCTGTGGGGCTGTCAGACCATCGATGGCAATGCTCCCACTATCTTGAGCAGTCATAGCCGCCCACACACGAGATGACGACAGCTACTTTCCTTAACACATACAAACACACACACACACACGCGCATACAGTAAATACAAATGCACATAAAGTGCATCAAGAAAAAAAAAAAGCCTCAGGGCTACAGACACAAGTAGTGTATCAACAGAAGTTCACTGAATCACTCTAATCTTGGGCTAAATCTCTTCACTTGACGGATTAACTGGAATATCAAAGAACACAATGCAATATAACTAAACAGGGCTGATCAGGAGCTGCGATAGTGACTATGTATCCTGAGAAAGATAGATAGAGAGACAGAGAGGGAGCGAATGGGATCCGCTTCTTGCTCCCACTATTCCCCTCAAGGCAACGTCAGGATTCTAAGGGATTATCCCAGCTACACAATGTTCTCTGTTCTGCCCATTGTATGCCTTTTTAAGCACAATTGATAAATTAGTTATTTATATTGTGGATGGATAAAAGTCAAACACAGGCTTTTCTTGTGATTCGTCTGGTTTGGGAAGCATTATGAACAATGGGCTGCGTGTGTTCTCCCCGCACCAGACTCCACTGCATAGACGTTTACGAACGTGTATAAGATTACAGATTGGAGTATAGAATTTTAGCATGCCAAATATATTTGGCTTTTTTTTATTACCTAATTATACCTCATGGATATGGTTTTCAAATGCATGAACGTCAGCTGTGCTTCCAAGCTAAAGAAAGGGCACAGAGCCAGCAGGAGTTAGACAATACCATGCAGTTGAGATGCTCTGCTACCCTAATGCTGGTTTGCCTGCCAGCTCAATGGGGGCCCAAATCAGTCTTAAATGAGTTACACATGGGATCAGATATCTCTGTGGGAGCCCTTCTGCTTTTAATTTAAGGTAAACTAATAGCTTCATTTATTTGTAATTAGAAAAAAAAATAATATCCTGCTTTAAGACTGTATCATGCTCTGTATGTTCCACTGGCAGCTCACTCTTCAATAGTTCATGAATTTTAATTCATTTCGGTGGTTAGGCCAATCCCCCAGTTGTATGAAGCGACAGAGAGTTTTAGTCAAATTGAATTACCCTCTCTGTGTTTCACTGGTCTCACCCCCTACCGTCCTCATTTCTCACATTCTCCTCCCCCTCCTTCTCCTCCCTTGCTTTTCTCTTTCACTTCATTTTACTCTTCCTCTGTTTCCTTATTTCACCCATCCCTTGCAACTTCCTCGTTTTTCTGCACTAGACTGCCTCTAGACAGCAGTAAGTTGTATGTCTGTGTTTTAACTCTGGTTGCCCCTAGCACATGTAAATGACTTTGGCACTTGATGTTTGAAGAGAAAAGATGAAGACAAAAATCCCTAAGTGCAAAATCAAAAAGATAAGAGGCAGGAATTTTCACTTTGCTAGGGAATGTGTGTCTTGACATGCGCTGCCTTTTATGTTTTCCTTTCAAAGTAGTCAAGGACAGTTAGTTTTGGAGGCGCTCTAATTCTGAATGCTAAGGATACATTTATGGGTTTCCATCTCTGTGACATACTTTTAATGGTGGATCTTATAGAGGGATAAGAGACATTGCTATAACTTTCACACTAAACCAACCTGATGTGTACAGGTAGGTCCTCGTGTTATCGCCCCGCTCCATATGTGTGACCCTGCACTCTGGAAATAGTCTACAGAGTGATCATCCATACATAAGCAACCAGCCGCAGCCATATAATAAAAACCTGCTAGAGAGGAAATATCTCACATGCCCGGGAAGTTGGATGTTCGGTGTGTTGGAGGCTACACAACCATATGACCCACATTACACCAAGTCATTCAAATGACCTCTGAGGTGTTATCTCCAAACGGCAAACATGGCAGCATTAGTGCCCCCTCATTCTTGCCAAGGATGCCAGAAAATATCTGACTTTGCAAAGATCCAGTCTCGCTGCATCTGCAAATTCACATTTTCAAGGTCAAATGTTGTATCAAGTATATGGGAGATAATGCTGTTACAATAAATTATGGGAATACATCTCTAAAAGAGCTCCAGCTGAATAAATCAATGGTTGAACAGTCCTCAGCAGAAAAAACAAAAAAAAACAAAAAAACAAAAACAGGGACAGGACAACCTAGCATTTGCTATGGTGCACACAGCAGCAACTTTGACAAGATTTAGAGAGAACATCGCAAACAACAGAGATAAGATTAAATGACTTAAGGTTAAAGGTACAGTGAGAATTAGATCAACATTTAGACTGTGAACTCTAGAGGGTCAAGAGGTTAGGGTCTGTCTCGTGATCCCTCCTAAGAATCTGTTCTTAACTTCTGGTGTGGAGCATTTTGTCCTTCCTTGACCTGGATCATCAGCAGTAAACCCATTAGAAAGAGAACACCAGATGACAAATACCCAGGATCATGCTGAGTATTCATCTGCCACATTTGTCTGAGTGACAAAGCATTTCCTGCTGGCAGGGAGGGTCATCTTACAGGGTTACCATGGATGTGGCCAACGGGTACGTAGTATACATAAGTCAAAATCAACTCCCTTGATCTCACTGAAGACATCCTTCATCTATTACGACCATCCACGAACACATCCATCCACTGAATTCCACAGAGGCTTAATTGACGTTGTCTGGAGGGAGACACCGGCCTCCATTTCATTCCAGCGTGTGTCTAAGCCCTGAGACAAGCGATTGTACATTGACAAGTGGATAAAACTCCATAACTTAACCAGGGAGACTGGACACCCCTGGCAATCTCTTTGTTGTGTCTAAAAATAGTGGGTCCCAACGGTCTCTCTTGGAAAAAAAAAGCAGAGGCACACTTCATTATTTCATTATATCCCTCCACTCTGATTTACATGCACACCAGAGGAAGAGTAATTTTTATCTGAGCGTCATGGCTGTGGCAAGGAGCTGTGTGCTGATCCCCAGCAGAATAGCAAGACACAAAAACAAGCCAGATATCCACTCAGTGTATCCTGCCCTCAAGAGGCAGACATGATCTCATGTTATCCATGTTTCCCCCAAAGCATTAAGGCATGTATGCATCATGTCAATGAGATCTGGCCAAGGAAATCTTGCCTTCTCAGTCTCCATGTTAAATAATATATCAAACTAGGACCTGAATAGAGTTTAATTTGAGACGAATCCAGGATTCAGTGTTCCATCATCTTTTCTGATGCACTCAGCTTCATTCACTTGATGTTTTATTTTCCCTACATGTGATGCATACTTAAGCACTCGGATATATTTGCATATTCCCTGAGAAACTGTGTATGCATAATTCTTTATTCATCTTGTTGCACTGACTCATTGCCATTGCACTGCATTACTGTGCACTATCATTGATGGCTGCCATTGAACTGTTTGTGACCTCAGTGACTCTCCGTTTGTGCAGTCAGCACCCACGGTGAGGACATAGCAGTCCTGGACACATGAGCACCAGCATGCCGCGCACTATTCATTGATCCCGTTGTATATCATATTGTGTCCAGTCCAAAACAAATGAGGCCAACCGGAGCGTGAATGCATGCGTCTTCTGGCACATGTCAACAGGAGTTGGTCACGTCCAGAAAATGATGCTTGGCTATTGGTGAAGAGAGGAGCTTTGATTGGTTACCAGAAATCTTCCAGGGAGACCTTATGTCCTGTGAAGAGGGAGCAACATGTTTTCCCTCAGGACAACAAGGTTCTAAAAAATCAGAGCCTCTTTTCTTAGGTGTATTTAATCATCCTGACACTCTTCTAAAACATTTTATCAATGGTGAGTGTTTGCATTGAGGAGGATTCCCGCAAAAGACTCCCAATGGATTCAGAGACACTGGTCGATGTGAGTCACCGGGGGGGGTCAAACAAATGTGGTATGTCTGGGTGACCTTAATCACTTCCAGGTTCATCTAGGCTCGGATTTCACTTGTGTGCCTTATTTCAGGTCACTGCCTCAAAGTCAAAGTAGGGCACAGTCATTATCTGAGGGAGCATAACACAATCATCCACACAATACAATAAGGTCGGCGCAATTCACTGAAGTGTTGTCCATTACCTCTGGGCTCGAACACATGTGTACTCCATCACAAGCAGCGGCTGTCTATATGCGTGGAGCATAGGTAATATATCGAGTGCATTTGTCTGTAATACATGTGCAATTCTCCCAGATGCTTGGCTCTTTCTTTTGTGCTGAAAACAGAGAATGTAACCCCAATCACCGCAAAACACAGGCAGAGAAAAAGTGATTTGGAGAGAACACTGGAAATTCTATAGTGGGCTATAGTCTGTATACACAGGCTCTAACAAATAGAAAAAGGGAATAAAAGTGACTGTGAGAGTGGTGAAATTCCTATCTCATTGGTTTCATTTGTAAAAGCTGCCAGAGAAACTGCAATGTTCTAGCAGGAGAAATTGTAAATGAAGTCAGTACTTTTTTTTCTTTTTCTTTTTTTTTTTAAGGAAAAGTTACTATTATAACCGAGTCGTAACTGCAAAGGGTTGTTAAAAGGAGCATCTCAGGGGGTGTGTGAAAAGCACCAATTTCCCTCAAAATTCATGGCGCAGCATGTCGTGAAGCCATATCACTTCGTAACGACTGTCTGACCAGTCAAGCAACACAGACCTCTGCCACAAAAAACTGTCAGAATCACATGTAATAATCTGTCTCACTGATCTTGGGAATGAGTTGCTGCTCTTTTTGAAGACTGCATGCACATGAATTCTTTATGACCATCAGTGAATATCACACGCATTATTTAAGAAGACTCTTCAAAATAACCCTGATTCTATTATACTTTCATGTTTCGAGCTCGAGTTATCCTTCCACTTCATTACAGAATATGAGCTCAGATGCTGTGGCTATATTTTACATTACTGCCTACGGTATAATAAAAGTAACATGTTATTCGGGTGACGATAATAAAGAATATGGAGCTGCCTCTGGTGGACAAAGTGTTTTTATGTTTTCTTTGGTTTTGTTTTTTTTAAAAAAGGCTTGAGGATGTTTGCTTTTGTTTGCTGAGCAAGTTAATGGTGTGGTTTTCAACTCAAAGAGCCAACAGTGTCCTAACACTGGTCCAGGTAAAGATATGAGCCATTAGAATGAGCTGTAAGCTTTGTGTTACCACTGACAGGCATTAGCTTTTTGTGGTTCACCATCTATTATTTGCCGCTAATGGCTCCATGTATACCTCCTTGCTGATATGCAACGAGTATTCATACACATCTCGAGTTCATGACATGCACTAAATTTTTGTAATGGAGAAACACTTGAAAAGCCCAGCACTAATGACAAGAAAAAATGTAATTACTGCATTAATCAAAGCAAGTATGACACAACGATATTAAGCCATGGATATGGTTGCAATTATGATGTATAACATTCGTGTGTCTCATACAAACTGCTTCGAAAATAATCAGATATTCATATTTTTCTCAAACCATTTTCTTTTTCAAGCCTTCACTTTGAACCATTTCGCTTCTCACTGGATGAACTGAGAGCACACAAGGAAAATCAGCATGTTGTTGTGTATGTGTGGATTAACTTTGTGTGCATGTTTGTGCGGGATGCATTTGGGGCCTCTGCTTGTCTTTTGTGTTCCTGCCCCAGATTGAGCCTGACAGCTATGTACAATATCCTGTTACAGAACACAACTGCACAACGAAAGGAGAGGAAGCATCAAATGCTTTGGTTCAACAGTCCTCCCGTACGTGCAAACCTTTCCACAGTCATCCAGCTTATGCCACGCAAAACTCTAATTAGTCAATGGGCTGATCTCATTAGTCAAATGCTTTTGTTGCAGGTGTCCAGTCCAAGTTGAGAAGATTGCCGGAGGCAGAAGGTTAGAGAGGTGGGCTTAGGAAGCCAATATAAACGACTTAATGGCTTATATGCAGCCATGCTTGCACGCTGAAAGTAATCAGAGGTATTGCATTGCCACGGTTACCAGAAAAGATATGATACTGCATCGAATATTGACACTGTAATGATGACCATTCAAAGTGAATGTGAGCATCCCCCACAGAACGGACAATGCAACGCGCAAAGGCGTGACTGTTGTCTTATTCGTCACATGTACAAGAGAGATGGGACTTGCCTCTGTCTGTAGTCAGAGGAGGTCAGCGCACTCGCTGTGCAGTGCTGAAGTGTTACAATTACCCTGGAGTAGATTTCCGGGTTCATGGTGTGTGTGTCATCACACTGAGGAACAGGCAGATTCAAACACAAGTACTTATGGAGATATCCCTCATGGGATGCCTTCTCATGGCTAGATATGGTATGTCCACTACACCAGAACAAGGGGTGTTTAAAATTCAGTGATTAGCGCAGTGTCCAGTTAATTTTAACAGGGTTTGCCATGGGACTAATCAGGAATTAAGAGTCGGCATCTACTTTTAATCGCCTTCTTTACGCATTCATGGGGGATACTGTCAGGGTAGAAAAAGGCAATTGTCTGCGGTCTCCCGATTATCCCCTGCAAAAGCCCATAATCTGGCTGAAAGTACTTAAAGAGTCAAGCAGCAAAATAAACAACATTGATTATCATCCCACTGTTCTTTTTTTTCTCCCCAAACTGGACCCTGCAGGAGGAAGGGGGGGGAGTCGTAGGCTAAGGTTGTGCCTTCCCCCATCAGAGCCATCTGCTTGGGCAAATGTTAAGGCAGGGTAAATACCCCCTGAGTCCTCTGTTCAAACCAGATTATCAGCTATTCTAAGGAGGCGGACGAGCATCTTATCATCTCCCAATCTCTTTTACAAAAGCAAATCAAGAATTCTGTACGAGGGATTACCAGGATTAAGGAGGACACAGACATGGCTCTCCTTGGACAATGTCTTAAATTGATGCCTTTCAGTCTGGCCACCTTCAGCTCAGCAAACATGCAACGTCTGCATCCTGTCATGATGTTGTCCCTGCCACACGTTCATTTGCTTAGGCTAAAATGTCACGTCCTACAATGATCATGTCATTAACATGTGGTCATGTAACACATCCAGTACAGGTCTACAAAAGCTTTCATTTCTGACTGCTGGAAACTGAACTCATTTAGTCAGCTCAGTCACACTTCAGGAAAGAGCCCCTGCTTTACACAACACTGACAGCATCACATAGTTATGAACAATGACCCACAGTGGGACGTGGCTAGGTTTGAAAACTGCATTTATTAGCCACCGCGACATGATAGATTGCTGGACAGGTTTTCCACTGTATGCTTCAAAGAGGGTAAAATGAGGGACGAATTTTAACGCAAACAACCGCAGTGTGGCTGCACCCTTGGCGCAGATGTCTGCAGAATGCAGATGCACAACTGTTGACCCAGTAGCTCAGAAAAAAAGAAAAAGACAAAACTTTGGTAAATTCAATTTTGTCTTCTCTTTACTGTATTAGTCTTTGTGTTCAGCGGAGGATTAGTGTTAAATCTACATGGGCAAAACTGAGGTTGAAACCATGTGATTACTTGAAAGAGGGTGGGGTGAGGGTGATGGGGAGGTCGGGTGTCTCGTAAAGAATGCGTGTAAAGCTCATTTATCCCTGCTGTAACAACTGGGGTACCACAAATTCAAAGAAAACAATCAAGCACTAACAAAAGCACATACCAAAGCACCAGCAACCACATCTACAAACATTCTGCGTGACTGTCAATCATGAGGACCTTATTAATCCCTCACAACAAATCGCTGTGGATTTCTCTACCTGAGATATTTTAAGGAAGGCAGAGACAATACTGTCTAGCAGGGCACACGGGTAAACCATATGCTCCTTGCACACTATCTGCAACTACTGCTTTAGATCACACTTTTAACAAGGAACAAACAATTGTACAAGCAATCGATGTTCCTCAGATCCCCGCTCCACAGTCACACCTCGTTTAATCAACAGAATTGTTTTCAATGAAAACAATCTCCGGGCTGTAGAGCTACTCAGTGTCTCAGAAAGAACCACTCGGCGGGCTTCCACACTGATTTGATTGTTGCACACACAAAGGTAGCTAGACCACCGCAGCTATGGGGGATGATTGAATTATTCAGTTTGGCAGAGATTTGGCAGCAATTGTGTGGAGTGTTGCCTTGAGTGGAGTGCAGCAGAAAGACAGCATCTTCTTGTTTCCTGCACCACTGCACAGCACATGCATAAATAGCCTCTGCTTAAACAGTCAGCATTGCTTCAGGACAACTTCACATCATACCCCGAACATGCTTGCTGCTTGGCTAATTGACCTACACCTCCCCATAGAAAATCTCAACATTAAATGCCTCAAATTCAAGCATTTGTAATATTTACATTTATACATTTGAAAAGAGAGAGAAAAAAGAGGTAATTTCTCAGTGGAAGTATAAAACCGCCAAACACAAGTACAGGGTTTAAGGCACCTCTGTGTATTTAACATCACTAGTAAAACACACAAATGTGTTAAAATTTTTTATGAAGGTATGATTTGCTGCCAAAATCACCATTCTTAAATTTTCAACTCATAAAAAGAGAGAGAAACCAAACAAATCCATACTAACTTTCCATCACAGATTAATTCAAGTCTACAATATCCACAGTGGTGCTCACATTACTCGGAGCACATTGCGTTTGAAAAGTTAGCTGAGACAGCAAATTCAGCACTCATTTTCTTCAGACAATCTGTAATCTTGAATTGCTACTCTATACAGCCTGAAGTGGATGACAGTGATCTGGGCACAGAAGGTGACTGACATGTAAAATCAATGTAAAGTGAAGAAAAAAATAGGATTTTGTCATACTGATATCTCCTTTGCAACGTTATCCACATGAATAAGGAATATGTGCAAGTTTAACGTTACATTAAGAGACAGACATAACTGATAACAGGGTGAGGTACTGATTGCAATGATTTCATTCTCAAGGTTGTGCAAAGTCACTGGGGCATCCGTGTCGATATTTATGTAAAATGTTGAACTTCATAGAGTATGTGGTTTCTGATTTATATTAGAGCTAATTATTTGTAATTGCTAATAAGTATGCACGCTCCACAACTGCAGTGCACCCAAAGGTTGCATACGCTGCATAAGGCAAGCTTTACTCAAGAAGGGTGTGGGCATAGTTTGATAGTAAAATAAATGAGTTGGAAAAAAAAAAAAAAAAAAAAAAAAACAATTAATGAAGACCATATGGATAGCCTCAACCCCCAGAGCAAAATGAATTGCTTCGTGTGTCTGTGCAAGTCCATTTGTGTGTGGGTCTGTATATTTCTCCATCTGCAGACATATCATTGCATTATATGTAATCAAACTTATTACATATAACTAGCTTCCTGGCCTTTTAGATGAAATTGAATACTGCATTCTCATAAATCATGAATCAATCTGTCAGCAAAGAAACTCTGGAAACACTTCCCTTCACTGATATACTGTAATACAACCACGGCACAACTTTTAAAAGACATTTTATAGACGATAAAAATCACAGGTAATGCAGGTTAATGTGAGCTGACCAAGATCGCAAGCGCACGCTGAAACCAGCAACAACTGTACATTTCTGTGGGAACAGAGGAGCAACACTGAGGCAGTCCAAAGACGTACCACAGACATTTTCGGTTATAAACCGGACTCCTGCTTCAACTAAATCTTTTTTTTTTTTTTTTTTTGCTTTCCTCCCAGCCCTTTTCTCTCATCTTTGCACTGTGAAGCAGAGGGAAAAATCCATTTATCGCCTACTCTATCTTCATGCACAAATGTTAAGACTCATTAATGCTGTGGCTTTGTTGGAGTTATTTATTTATTTATTTATTTATGGCTCATTTGAAAACATTTCATTTGCTAATTATGCATAACATGAAAAATCAAACCATAATTTATCTAGCTCAAAGAGATACAACTACCTTGTGATCTACTCCAGCTCTCTGTTTTTAAGTAAGAACGAGGCATTTAGCAGGTTTACATTTATCTATTATTAGAAAGCTGACATTTATGCACTCTCTATACAAGAATGCTCTACTTGAGCGTGCACCATTTTCTCAAATCACCAAGGACACTTTCCCCGAGGGAACTGATTAGCTCTCTCTCAGTTTTAAAATATGAAGTAACTTTGATAAGCAATTAAACATTTTCTGTTGTCTCTACTCTGGCTTTGTTTTATGCCTTTCAAGTCAGTATTTTTGGATCAAATCCGCATAAACACCGAGTAACACAACGTCAGAGCAGCGGTTATTGTACCTTCTTGCATCAATCTTCCTCTCAGATGTGTAACACCCTGTGTTTGTGCACTACTGTACATCATAATAGCAGGGTTATCATTATCAAATGATCATTATCAGCTCTCATGGAGGAGAAACAAAAAAAAAAAAAGAAGAGAAAAAAGTTGTGTTGTTCCAAAAAAAGCTTTTCCGTTCTGCTGTTCTCTGTCTGTGCACTTCAAAGGATGTGCTCCCACCAAATTTCCATAACTTTTTATCTGTAATCTGTTCCTAATGAGCAATGTACATCTACACCATTTCTTCGTTTATTTCCCCCACTCAAGTGCTATATTGTTGCAAAATGCAGAAGATAAAGAGAAATGGGCAGTTTTTCGATGTCTGAAATGAGCCAATTAATGGTGTCCAAACCAACACAGCCACTCACACTACAGCAGGCCACAACCTGAGTGACCCATACTATATGCTCCTGGCTATCTGTATATGAGAAAAACAAATTATTATCTCCAACATGTATTTTTCCTCATTTAAGTCCTCACCAAGTGATGCAGTCTAATATTGAAAGCTCAAAACAATGAATAAGAAGAGTCGTCAAAATATGCAATACAATGCAAAAGACTTTAATAAATTTCAGAAGCGCACACATACATAAACAAAACATTTACAGTTTTCTCCACACTGGCAAATCAAAGTCAATTACAAAGATCATGTAAGGTGCATATTGTACTTCACATTGAATAAAAGTGAGGTTGTCTGTCTCTCTTACAAGGACAAAAGCTCTCCCCATGTATGATTTTTTTTTTCTTTTCCCCAAAGATCAGGCAAATCTAATCATTACACAGTGCTAGGATGCTATGTATATTTCATACTGTGGCTCCTACGCAGTATTGAGTACATTTGATACCATAATTACATGAATATACCTCCTTCAATAATAACAACCTGTCTCACAAAGAGGCGACACACATAAAATTAAAAGCTTTAAAATAGACATAGTCTGTGGAACCATGACATATTAAAACTGGAGCAAGTTCAAAAAAAGGCTTCTGGCCCGAGCAGTAATTTCATTTAAATACACATAGTTTCTCACAAAAGAGGGGAAACAGCCCGGGTCCAGTCCATCTGTACATTTCCAAATGACTACACAGGCTATGTCCATTTTAATGAATCTAATTCTATGGTTATATGTATGTACTGTAGGTGCCTTTAGGCCGTACCTATCAAAGCAGTCTGTAGCTTACCAATTAACAGGACTATTGAACAACAACGCTGCTAACCCATCAAGCCAGTTACTGGTGTATACTGTAGAAATAATTCTAGTCAGGACATACGGTACCATAATGATTCTATTGGTGTAGAAATAGTAGAGGCAAAATGATGCTCTGAACAAAAGGCCTACAAAGTAGTAAGTGCACCATCGTGGAATTTCTGTCAAATGTTCACTTATTGCTGTTTTTAAACTGCAGCCTGGATTACCTTTTCATTTTGGTGTTCATCAGAAAATTTCTTTTCTCTAAGTGCGCAAAGTCAAGTCATTTTTTGCTTAAGCCCACCGACTCATATTAAAGACTGTCTGAGGATTATTACTATTTTTTTTCTTTTTTTCCTACCATCTGGAGTCGTTTTAATATGGATCTCACAGGTTAAATCACTTCCGACTTAGGAATTGAAAGCGACACACAAAAGGTTAGGCTTAGTGCTCTTCAAATCTGCCCTACATAAACAGCTTTTGATTATAACCCCAGGAGTTAGTCCCTTGTGATTGTGGCTTAGCTCAAAGTATTAAACTTGTCCTACCATTCCTCCCAGTGTAATAACAGCATGGTGATCAGTAGCACAGTTGTAAAGCTCTACAAATGTGGTCGCATTGTGGGGCCATGCATATTTCTGGAAACGTCAGCCACACTCTTCACTAACAATGCTATCAGTGGCATCAAAAAAGTGGGACAGAAAGAGGCGAAAGTAGACAGAAAAAAGGTACACTGTGATGTGGGCTCAATACTAATGTAAGCCTACGGGTTGTAGACCTTGCAGCATAAATACATCAGAAGTCATTAGTTCCATGAGCAAGCCCAAGATAGAGCAACGTCAAATAATACAAAAGTCAGAAAGTAAGAAAATAAATTGGCCACCAGGCAGTTTTGAAAACAAGGCAAAGAAATGGAATCAATAAATATAAACACCATCAACTCTGTGATAGATATACATACATACATATAAACATACTTTACAGATCTACTG
>OMNW01015673.1:28164-50934 GCA_900303245.1 Selene dorsalis
TCCCTCGATTGTATGAAGAGGTTGGGTTTGAGGCTGTAGAGACAGTAAAAGTACTTGTTTCACCTCTTCAGTTCTCGCCTTCCTTCTTTCCTCCCTCTGCCCTCTCTCTCTCTCTCTTTTCTCTCTCTTTCTCTCTTTAGGTAGTGGGAGCTAGAGATTGATTTTAATCCTGTGGGAGCGAGCTGTACCTGTGCCACAGAGTGTGCCATAGTGTGGTGGTTTCAGTGCCGTCTCCTGAAATATAGAGAGACAGACAGATATAGGGAGATTGTAGTTACAATATCATCGAGCTCTGAGCAGCCTAAGCTGTAGCCTTATCAGTGTGAGGCTACGCTGAACACTGAATAAAAAATCTCTGAAGAGAGTGTATAAGATAAAAAAAAAAGCATTCTTCAAGGCACGGCTGGCAATCAAGTCATTATCTTGTCAGGTTTCCTTGAAGAATGCTACAGGTGTCATAAGTTTGTGCATTTTTCCTGTACTTATCAGAGCATGCAATCTTATCCAATTATCACTCCCGATTTGTCTTTTTTGTCTCCCACCACACTAGTGCAGCACTCTTCATTTCCCCTCAAAAAGCCATTTGGATCAATTTAGGCCCACTCTTTCGTTTGGACCCTTGCCAGTAGGTCCTCTGATATGTACAGAATATGACATTTTGCTGTCCCTCAGAAAGTTAGCAACACATCTGCCAGTATCTGAATCAGAGAGAAGGTGACCTAACAGTGCTCACAATTAGCAAGGCACGGTGATTACAGATGCAATGACGCAACAGAAATAAAGTAACAAAAAAAGACAAGGAAACGAAACCAAAAAACGACAAAAACAACACAATGATAATAAAATAAATCAGTTGCTAGGAATTAATACGAGCAGCAGATTTTATTAACAAGCCTATTTAGCCTTTTGAAATCGTGGTTTCTACCCCTGGCTATGCACCCACTATGAGTCAGCACAAGCGCTTCATCATCAGACCATGGGTGGCTAGTGTGAAAGGCCCATTCCTTCACCCACACAAATAAATGACAATATGCAAAAATTTTCTTCACGGCTGCCCTCGTTATCCAACGCGTTTACATTATGATCCTTTTTATGAAGATAATACCTTAAATTGCCTTATAAATAAGGTAAAACAACAGCACTTAGGCACTAAAGGGTATTTAATCAAACTATAATGTGGGCCTACGTGCTACTACAAAAACACTACCAGCAGTTTCTCCAATACTGAGTCATAGGAGGTTAGTTTTGTTAAGCAGTGACCCTTTGTGCTCCATGGCCCAAGAATTATGGGCCAAACAAAAGAATGTATTAGCCTTTTTACTCCTTGCATATTCATGGTGATGTATGAGATCACTCAAGCAGGGTGATACCCATTTGATCTGCCTCCGCTAAAGCACATACTCTCACAAGAGCTCCTCAACACTGGAGGCAGAGTGACCTCTAATATCATGGGGTAGGGGTTAAAAGAAAATGATGAGATGCGTAAAAACTGAGAAGAGAAGGGAGGAGAGGGAGGAGGTCTGCATTTGCAAGTACAGCTCGCACTGTATAATGAAGCCATATGGTGGCACAAATCTGTAGTCTCTGAAGTATTTTTACAAGCTTTAGTCTTTATCGGCTACATCTGTAAAGTCCCCTGAAAACATTTTGGTGACCTTCAACCGTAATCATCTCCTCTTGTTATTCCATGGGTGGGCTTTTTTGTCCTTGTTTTTTTTGTTTTGTTTTGTTTTGTTTTGGTTTTTCAGCTGCTTTAGTCATGTGGGAGGTTCCAGGGCAGCAAGAGATCAGTGTAGAAGCACTAAAGCACTGTCTGTCACTTTGATGAATCAAAAAGGAAAACACAACAACCTGCCTATGATCTCTGCTTTTGGACTCTGGTATTAGGTTCAGGCTCAAGAGAGACTGAATAGCCGACACTGACAGACCGAATACAGCTTTTGTTTTAACAGCCACAACTGAAAATGATCTCGGTAAATTCTAGAGTGCTCAAATATTATCTGATAGAAACCAGAACAGTGTTTTAATTTTATTTATTTATTTTTTGAGAAACGCTGTTTAGAAGTGTTTTCCCTTAGACTTTAAAAGTAGATCTTCGTCTGAAAAGATGAAATCGAGCACAAATGAGATTAAAAACGAATCTCAGCAGACAGGACTTCTGGTCAACTACTGCCACACTACTTTGCATCGTGAGTACGTGACGTACCCAAGGATAGTACGTGGCATCACTGATAATCTTAAAGGATGGCTGCCTTTTTTCTCCTTTCTTATCAGCCTCATTCGAAACCTAATTACAGTGATTTTAATCATACTGTATTATGAGTGATTAACCCTTTAGTGCATTTAATTAACCTTTGCAGCCACCAACTCTCATCAGGCAGAGCTTCACGCTATTTTTTTTTCGATGACACAGGCTTTAAATAAGCACACTTAAAACTAGTGGGAAATCTAATGTCTAAAGTGGGAGGCATCACTTGTCAATTGCTCAAGGGGACAGAAAATTTCGATGTATTATCAGCTTAACATTGTTGAAGATATGGTTGGTGAGAAGAACCAATGAGGGCAACTTTTTTTCTTGATAATATTCAAACGCTGGGAGTGTGTGTGTATGTGTGTGAGCGCGTTAAGCCTGTTCTCTCTCAGAGCAAAGAACAAATACACCTCGAAAATAACCAGATACACACACAGCCTGATATAGTGAAACATAAGATTTGGGAGGATGTTTACTAATCATATATTCATTGATTTCAAATTATTCGCACAAAAATACTCCACTCTGATCAGCAGCATAAGTGAAAATCAATTTAAATCCTGGATACATAAAATTCATGACAGATAATAATTCAGAACTGTAGAACACAGACTGAATATTTCTGCATATTTCAGGGCAGACGCCACCAGTAAGAGGGGAAAATCATTCTGACAACTCGTCAGAGTGTCGTATAAACACATTACGAATTAAATCTTTGGTACCAAGGGCATGTAGAAGGCTTATGTATAATGTACTATGGCAGAGCATAGCTTTTAACCAGGGTTTCAAATAAAAGGTGGATGAAGGGAATGACTATCAACCTTGTGTGGGTGTCTTCATAAATTATCCGAAGCACAATACTTCATGGGATCAACAGTCATTTACCAAAACTATGCCACGGGGAATTTGAACGCTTGCTAGATGTCACACGGGAACGTATTGGGAGCAAAAAAAACAAAAAAAAGCCACAAATGAGCCAAAGATCTGAAAACTAACTGCAATATGGGGCCAGACACAAACAAAAGCAAGCACCTCATCAAACAAAATCAATTATTGATGCAATATCATGAAACTGACCCAGAATTGGATGAATGGCAGTTGTGATAATTATGATCAAAACAGTAACAAAAATGAAAGCCAATGAAACCAAGCAACTGAAAGCCCCCGAACTGAAAAAAAAAAAAAATTAAAAAAAGAAAGAAAGAAAGAAAGAAAGAAAGAAAGAAAGAAAGAAAGAAAGAAAGAAAGAAAGGAAATAGGGGAAAAAAGGAATCTGTTGCAAAAACCAACAGAATCAACAGGATGTTTGACACTGGGTGATAACTATGGCAACACACACAACACTATGAGCAAACTAGTCTTGATTCATTCCACTGTGGTCGGGGTAGCAGACTAAATATCAACACGTATGTACCCTGTTGTACTCTCGTGATACAATGATTACGTTTACTATGTCCTCTCTGGCACAAACTATGACACCATATCACAGATGTAAACCTTTTTTGTGATGTCATTGCATCCTCTCTGTGTGAGCTAATTTGAAGAATGTAAAGGATGTGTATCTACGCATGTCGTTTATTACAATAATTGGGGTCATTAAAGTGGAGCATTTACGGGCTAAATGCAATGCTGGCCTGGCTGGCTTTTTTATGGACTACTGCTCCCTTGGTGTTTAAGTATATTGGTCTCAAGACTCTGCATCACCTTGATCCCTCTGACCCCCCTCTCCCCTGCCCAAAGCAATACTCAGTCTTCCCCACGGCGCTCTGCTCTGGCTGTCAGCACTGAGCAAGGCCACCTCTCCTTACCTCTGATTTACATTTATTTCCCTCGCCAGCTTTTATTTATTAGGGCACTTCGCATTTGGCACATATCTCTTAGGGAATCATAAGCCCTTTGCTGTACCTTGGCATTCAAATGAGCTTCTCTCCCACAAAGTCTCACTGGCATAGTTGAGGCAGCACTTAATATTTTCAGGACAGAAGCCACAAAAAGTAGGATTATTTATCAAGCTGTTTTTACATGTCAAACGCTTTTTTTTTGTTTTGTGCTATTACCTGCATCTGTTTTTTGTTTTTTTTTTGGCCAAAATGAATACCTGATGTAGCGAGTAGCCCTTTATCGCTCTGGCAGCCATATTCTTTTTTTTCATGGCTTATTTAAATGTGTCGATCAAATATATTAGCACACAGCTTCATTCGCCCTTGACCTCAAATGCATCAGAAGAGAGTTCAATCACTGCTGCCTGTCCCAGGCTCTTCTAAATCAGGCTACATTGCCACCAACCACTCACACTGAAGTTTAAAATAGCTATAGCCATCATAATTGCACTGCTGCCATTACTCCAGCTTTTGAATATGAAATTAACCTGCACATGTAATTTTGTAAATGATTATGCAATTATGGTTGCTTATGAAGGATGGTGAGTACATGAATTAATAACAATCAGTACAGTGAAAGGTTTTGCTGTATTAATTGCAACAAATTGTTTCCTCTCTGTCATTTTTTCATTTCCTTTTCAAGTCCTAAGTGCAAATGACATTCATGTAGACATGGTCATGGTCTGTGTGGGAAAATCCCCTGGCTCCATGCTGCCACCCTCCCCCTTTCAAATCACCTACCATGGGACAGCAAAGGGAGTGTGAGTGGGGACTAGTGTGGGTGGGTTTAAAAAGGAAGTCATGAATTACCTGTCGGGTGGTGATTTGCCCTGCAGTCTTGAATCCCCCCTGACAGCTGCACTCTGAGACACTGTATGGGTCGGAGCTAGTCGATGAGCACTTGGAGAGTGAGTCACAGCCCACCACGAACGTGTTGTCCAAGGGGAGCTCCTGGATCACATGGTGTTTCTTTGGGGCCACGGGGGTCTCCGGTTTGATTTGAAATGTGGGTTGAGGGGACGCGGACTTGTAATGCTTGGCTAAGTCTGGGCTATCGGGTTTGAAGGTGGTGGGCGTGGTGGCCCAGTTGTACTTCCCCATGGTTTGCTCCTCTAGTTCCACAGGGAGATCCAGTGTGCCATTAACATGCTCATGGGTGGGGTCGTCAGGCTTAGATTCATCTATGGTCACAAAGTTCAGCAGGAGGCTCTTGGGGGACCGCTTCTTCCTCTTCTTCTTTTTCTTGATCTGACGGTTCTCCTGGTTGGGTGACACCCACTCGCCACTCTGCTTGCTCTTTTGCACCACTTTGTGTCTGGGTGTCTGTCGGCAGCGCACCAAGGCAGTCACAAATATCACCAAGATGACAGTCATGGTCCCTGCTATGATAGCTATGACAACAATCACATATCCGTTGGCTTGAGGTGTTATCTCACTGTCCCCTATGTTACGGTCCAAAGGTGTCTCCATGCTTTTTCGCAGCTGCTCTTGGATAAAGGTGGCGTTCGACACGGTGTCATTGACAAACAAGTGAATAAGGACAATAGCATCTAATGACTCAGGCTGCCCTAGATCTTTGACCTTGACTACAAGCCTATGCAGCCCCTGATCAGCTGCCACTATCTTCTCCTGCAGGGTTATGTTACCCGTTGTTTTGTCGATGGCAAAGAGACCTCGAGGGGAGACCCTAGATGTGATGATGATGCTGCTGGTTATACTGTATTGTAGCTCAGCATTCATACCTGTGTCATTGTCAATGGCAAACACTCTGGTGACCACAACACCAGGGGCAGTGTTGGTTCGCACTAGGTCATAGGAGTAATTGGAGGATGGGATGACGAACACAGGGCGATTGTCATTTACGTCGACTACATTGATAGTGACCTTGGCATAGGAGGAGCTTGGGGGTTGCCCTCCATCTACTGCCTTGACCATAAATGTGTAGGAGCTTTGCTGCTCCCTGTCGAAGGTGATATTGGGTTTGATGACACCAGTTTGAGGGTCGATGATGAAATTATCTTTCCCATTCAAAATGGAAAGGGTTATAACAGCATTATCTCCTGCATCTGCATCCGTCACTGTGATTAAGCCCACAGTTCCATAGAGAGGCAGGTTCTCAGGCACGTAGAAGTTGTACTCAGGGTGTGTGAATGCTGGGCTGTTGTCATTAAGGTCCTGGACGATTAGCCTGACGGTGACATTGCTCTGTAGGGATGTGGAGCCGTTGTCTTTCGCTATGACAGTGAATGAGTACCTCTCCTGTTTCTCTCTGTCCAGTCGTTTGCCAACGGAGAGGATTCCTGACCGTCTGTCTATGTTAAACCCATCAGGTGCATCAGGGCCAAGAGTATAAATAATCTCAGCATTATGTCCGCTGTCTGCGTCAGTGGCACTGATTTTTATTAACTGTGTAGAGGGGTCATTGTTCTCCGGTATGGAAAGTTGGATTTCCGGCTGGGGGAAGATGGGTGCATTGTCGTTCTCATCCTTGATTTTAATTAAAACCATAGCTGAAGTGTTCAAAGGAGGCGTTCCCCTATCCGAGGCCACTATCTTAATTGCATATTCTCGGGTTGTCTCATAATCTAGGGGGGCGGCTGTCTCTAGTAAGAACTGATCATTAAAGACAGGCTTCAACCGGAAAGGAACATCATGGTCAGTGTAGCAAGCTACTTTGCCATAAAGATCTGCGTCCTTGTCAGTAACAGTAATTAGGGCTATTTTGGTGTTGAGGGGTGCATTCTCAGACAGCAGAACAGTTCCATTAACCAGGTTGATAATGTAGCGAGTGTCTATGGAGGGAACATTGTCATTAACGTCTGTTACATTAACAATCACTGTTGCTCTGGAAGGGGTGGAGCTGCCATCGCTGGCCAGGACGATGAGTTTATGAACAGGAGTTACTTCCCTGTCCAGTGGCTGCTTGACAGTGATCAGTCCAGTAGTGCTGTCAATGGCAAAGTGACGTTTGGTCGAGGCAGAGATCTGGTTGCTGAAGGCAAAGTGGATCTGTGCATTGGAACCCAGGTCGGCATCTGTGGCGTGTAGCTGAGCGACCGACGTCCCCATGGGGGCATTCTCTGGCACGGTGACCTCCAGCTCACTGTCTTTGAAGATGGGACGATTGTCATTGACATCGGAGATGGTGACTTGCAGAATGGCAGTGCTGGACTTGGGAGGGTTGCCACCATCTTCCACCTTTATCTTCATGACGAAGGTGTCCTTCTGCTCACGATCCAGGTTCTGCTGAACGATCAGCTGTGGCCACTTGTCACCTTCAGGGGTCTCAATAATGTCTAAGCCAAACTCGCTGACACTCTGCAAAGACAAAACATATTTCCAGTTAGTTTGTATCAGTTTTTTTCTGTAAACGTATGATTATTACATGAACTTTGAAAGTGTTATTTGTGCCCTTTAATGAGTTTTTCCTCATATACCCAGTGTCTCAGGATAGAGAGTTTCATAAATTGTACAAATAAAAAAGCCCTCTCTATATAAACTGACTTGACAGACATATTAATTTCATAAGTAAGAATATTACATTCTCACTTAGGTAATAACAAAGAAATGTACAGTGTTATAGTACTAGATTCTGTGGTCTTGGTCCTGTTTTTGTTCTTAAGAGTGTAGATTTCTCAGTTGTCTTAGAAAGCCAAACAGCCTGTCAAGATATTTCCTTAGGCTACTCAGGTTCATTTGTAGTCCTTCTTAGGATCAGGCTTTTAGGCAGTGATGAATGTCAAGAGCAAATTAAACAGCCTGGGACATTCTTAAACAAGGCAGCTGGTTCTTGGCTCTGCTGTGCTCATCTCAGTTGGGTACCCGTGAATCAAAAGCACTTTCAAACATGCTAATCATCAGCTTGTTTCAAAGTTTCAGTCATTCCTCACATACACTACGCTACACAGTACGGTCTCCAGAAAGACTGCTGTAAGCGATCGTTTTATAAATGTGACTAATAACTTTATGTTGAGTGTGTTGTGTATTGCATATACAACTACAGCTTGAAGGGATTCATTTGGCTCCTCGTCAGAATGCTTCTGCCTCCACTAAAATAAGATTTCACTCCACCTTCCTATCTTGTGACAAGTTAGAATAGAGCAGGCAGCCTTGTAACGTTTCACCGTCATTACATGAGAGAGAGAAAGACAGCTGGAAATGGATACACAGCAATAAGCTCCCATTTATATACACTGCAAGACCAGATCACCACAGATTAAGAGGAGGAGAGTGAAAAATCCTGCCTATTAGAGTTTTTTTCTTGCTCAAGAAGGGCTAAATCTAGGCAAAAGTAAAGCTGGGGGAAAATGAAAACAAACGCATAAGTAATCCCCACGAGAAACCAGAGGAACTGGCACTGACTGTTACGAGTAATTGCATTCCACCCCCAAAAAACTAGCACTAATATTTACACTGTCAGATGCAGCATGGTATGGATCCGTACACGTTTTCGAATTAGAAGAAAGAGGAAGGAAATGAAGGAAGAGGGAGAGACAGAGAGAGAGAGACAAGTGGCAGAGAAGGAGAGAAAGAGAGAGTAGGGGGAGGAAATAAGAAGAAGATCAAGCCCATGAATGAGCTGCATGCACATTATGAAACAAAGAAGCCCTTTGAAGCTCTTTCAGTCAGAAGCAGTTTCATGGTAAAACAAGAAAAAGCATCCTACTTAAAGAGATAAGCTTCATGCTGCACATAATGTTGGAAGAGATTACTCTGTCTAGGCACAGCTATCAAATGAGATTAAGATATATACATTCTCCCCGTTCAAGGGAGGAACATTTCAACCAAATTGTGAGCAAAAGAGTCCTTGGTAGGTTTCAGGATCTAGACCCGTCCCCGTGCCAACTCGGTGTTGTAGTCGAATCAAGAAAACGTGCAGCTGCAGCATGTAAATTATTGTGTACTCTGAAAAATTGCTTGCCGAGGGAATGTTGTCAACATGTCAAGTGATTGACAGAACTACTTAAAACAGCCAACACTGCAGCAATGATCTTTCAGACCTTATTTTGTGATCCTTCTGGCAAGCAGAAGTCATATAGGGGTAAGCAGATATGGCATATAAAAGTATGCGGGGAAATGTAGAGGAAAAACACATTATGGATGAACCGTGCTGAATTTTATGCACATTGCTGAACTATTTCTGTTATATCTGAAAGGTCCAAGACAACATCATGGGGGATCTTATGCTAAGCACTACTCCATCCGCACAGAGCTCCTCAATCCTCGGTTGTTTGAGTAGTTCACAGATTCGGCACAGTAGCTGAGTATCTGCACACTGATATTTGGCAAAGACTGATGTTAATAGTTGGATGTTGAGTTAGGAAGTGTCAAAGGGAATGCTGCACGATGATTTATGAGCTAGCATTTCCTCTATGCTTTTGTCTTGGTTTCACACAATTTTACAACTGACAAGACAACGCTCAGCGCATTTCAATAAGTTGAAGAGAGCTATCTCTCAGGCTGTGCATCCTCTTGAATGCAGAATGAGTCTGGTGGATTGTGATAAGATCTAGGGCAGGCTAAGAAAAGGCCAAATACTAGCATGAATCACTCACTGGAGACCCTAAGACTGAGTGAGAAGGACAAAGTTCTCTAAACAGCTAAATGTGCAAATAATAACATGCCTCACTCTTCCATCACACATACAGTATACCGTGCAGGTACATGTCTTCTTGAACTATGATGACTCACCATTCATTCCCACATTACAGAGTCACAGGTACCCACAGCGATCAGAGTGGGAACAGAGTACTATATATGTGGGAGGAATATGGCACAGAATCAAATCAGAGCTTGCTAATTTAAATGAAAATGACTGAGGGACACTGACAGAAGCAGAGGTGGCTGATGATGAGGGATGGATGACTGTGAACCTCCCGTTCTGCAGACAGTGCCTCAGATTATCAGTGGATGCATCTTTCAGTCAAGTTGATGACCTTATTAAAACTCAGAGGAGACTGAGATTGGGCTGTGAATATGTCAGGAGGACTCTAGTTACAGTGATGCCCATGGATGGGGCTAACTGGGGAGGGCTATTCATCACAAGCTATAGCACCTCTTTATAATGCTGATAGAAACTCACTCCCTCTCTCTGTCTCTAATACTCTCTCATTCCTCCCTCATTTTTTTTCCTCTCCATCCCTCATTCCCCTTTGCCCCTGGCTATGAACTGATGCATATAATTAAGACAAAAGAAGCTGGGATTTGTTTGTCTTTTTTTTGTCAACCCCTAGAAGAGGATAATGTGTCAAAATCGGATGCTAATGAAAACTGGAAATGCTTGACAGGGAGCTCTCCGCCCAGAAATCCTATTCAGTGCCTATAGGCAGCATGCAATGCATTAATCAAATTTCTCTTGCTACTTGGGAATGGATCTTGATTAAATTTTGCATCCTCAAAATGCAAAGTTAGAATCAGTTTAGGAGTAAAATTATTCAAGCTCAGACTTGAAGTACCGGCAAAAAAGACCACTCCATCCACTCAAGAATTTGAGGTATATCTCAGATAGACACGTAGCAACAAAGTTGATTGCAAAATACCAGAGGAAAAACCTCGGAAGGTGGCAAAAGGTTAGGTCCAAGAGTCCTTCAGATAGCCCAACCAAAATGCCGACATCCACTTCACCGTGTAGTTTATCAGTGAGGCATAGTCCAGCCAGCAGCAGAACACTGATCTACATGAAATGACTTGAACACGACGCCCACTTCAAATATGTCTGAAGATGCTCACGCAGATGCATCTTGGATTAATGTGGCATGCGACGCTGCAAGGTCATCACTGGAATAAGAAAAGTTGCCAGTATTTGTGAACAATCAAAAGTAAAAACCACCAATGGAATCTCCTTTAGTCTTATGCATGTTTCCGTGTTGGCCTCTTTGAGTTATCCTGCGAATATGTAACATGATCAGATCTGCTTTCATGGGAGATCTTCCTCCACCCATGCATGTGATTGCTTTCTGTGACCTTGACCATTTCTTAGGACGCCTTCTCTGCAGTTCAGGTGACGTAACACGCCACTGCACAACACTGATGGCAGAATTTCGCTCAAACTGTAATTGCCAGCCATTATGTGTGGTGCTGGCGCACTGTGTAGGAAGAAATTACCTGCTGTCCCCCTTAGTGTAAGAAAAGGACAAGGTTGTAGAAAAAAAAGAAAAGACAACCATGTTTCTTTTATTTGTTCTGTATGTTGACAACTCAAGCATGGCTACATGTGGAGTGGTGGACCATTGAGTGAGGCTCACTGTTGTACACAATGGTAGCAATTTCAGCACCGTGCCCCAAACAACACAAGAAAACTGGGCAAACTATCATTCTGTGGGAGCTTCTGAGACAAATCTCACAGGACCATACAAAGATAGTCCAAGGGTGGCTTAGCGGCCAAGAGCTATTCTAGGAAATGCTTGCACATTCCCTCCCCACTAAACCCTTGGCTTTCTACTGCACCTCCGAAATAAAAGATACCAAAGGTTGAAAATGTTGCTGGCTCTTCTAATGCCTTTCCCTGTGTTTTACTCATATGGAACCTGGAACACAAGGAAATTAATCTTGAGTACAATGAGAATATAATGAGAAGAAGTGAATCAGGGATGCATTGCCAAGAATGCTCTAAGAAGAATTTCCTGCGAAAAGATAATACAACCACAGCCTAGGCAAGGATTTTAGAAAGCTTTATATTGTGAAAAGGGCAAAGGAAATGATTGCAGATGATCACCATAATGAGCAGAACATTTGGCTGGTGATTTTCCAGGCATGAACAATTCAGGACATTGCGCTGGAGAGGCCTTGGCAGTGGGGAGACTCTTTAAAAATGCAAATTGGTATTCAAGGCAGACACGGACAGCAACGATTCTGTTCACTCCGACCCAATGTTAACGTCATCCGAGAAGCCAAGATGGACTTGTCATTCTGTCTTGCACCATGCTCTCAGTTCCGGTAACCTTTCTTTCTTTATTTTGTTTAGGATTTCCTCCAGAGTCTTCGCATCTCCCTTTTTAATTACACTTCATTTGTAAGGCTCATGTCATCTCCAATATTCGTCTATCCACAAAGCATAGAGTGTTGTCTAGACTATAAACGAAGACCGTATGATATTATACTACATTTCTAGATTTAGGGCCGACTCCATTAGGCAACGGAGAATATTGCACTGCAGTTTAATAGTGCATCAATTAGATCAAGAAGAAAAGCTTCTCCCAGTTCTCCACGAGGCACCTATTAGCATAATATAGGGCATTTCTCTTCACTTGCTTTAATCTACTATGTTCAGCACATGTAACCTGTTGCTGAAAATTGGACATGCAATATATGCTGTGTCTGCACTTTCCATGGCATGTCTGATATTGCTGCACATGGTGAAAACTTCCCCTTCTTTACAGTGTTCTTTCATAATGAAATAAAGCATATGAAAATATTAATGGCTGGTATAAAACACTGTAGGCTTCATGACATATTCCATTTTATGAAAAAAAAGTAGGTCATATTTTCAAAGCAGAGTCAAAATTAATTTCCTATATGGGTGTACTACAGCAGTATAGCAGAAGAGCAGGTTTACAGGGGGTAATGCAGCATCTCGACCAAATTACATGAGAAACACATGGAAGTGGAAAAAAAGAGCAAATGAAAATAACACATGGCCTCACTGATTAAAAACAGTTAACTATTCAGACCCAATGTAGACAGGTGGGATGCTGCAGGCATAGCAATATGCCTGGGCTTCATCAATAATATGCGCACTGACTAAAATTCTGCTTGCGTTGCAGACATCCATTGGTTTATTTATGGTTGATACAATTGCAATTGATTGGCACAAAGCTACAACATTTGTTTGGCTTGTTGTGTATTTTCTTGTTCTTGGATTCCAACAAAGTGACTTTATTCTTAATAGCTAGTTATTTTATTAAGTCCATGGAAAAGGACAAGGCTTGTTTCAGTATCACAAAGCCTCAGGCTTGTATCTTTCACAATCAATCAAAGTCTTTCACTCATTCAACACTAAACTAAAGTAATTTATGTAAAACAGATTTTAGTTTAGATATGGGATTGTGGACATATAGTAATAGGCTCTTATCAACTTCAGTTTTGGTGGAGTGAGTGTTTGACAATCTTAGAGTCTTTCAGTTTCAGATATTTTGATGTTATTAATGGCAGCTGGCGAAAACAGGGATATATGGAGGTTACCAGCATGTCCTCAGATACTGCAGCAAGCTCGATGTGAGATAAACTGCATTGACATTCATAAATGAGCTAAATGGACATTCAGAGATGGGCTGACAACATTGTTTTTTCAGAGCCACTTAGAAAATTGTGTTTTTTATGTGTTTTTATAAAATATAATTCTTGTAGGCTCACTGTTGATGACACTCCACTGTGAGCTAAAGCTCCAACACCTGGTTTCAACCACTTACTTTTACAATGGTGATTGTGAATGTTCTTCTAAACAGTTGCAGTTTTCTTCAACAAAAACACTGAAAACAGCAGTTTTGCCAATGAACTTGCAACCTTATTAAAAGCACTGTAGTAGAGGCTCTTGGGAAAATGCCCCTCTGAATGCAATTGATTGTATTAAAATCAAAATAACCAAGGCTAACCTTACATACTGAGAAGAGTAACTATGCTTTTCATTTGACAGAGATAATACAAGAGTGATCCTCACCTTCACCAGTTCATAATGTTGGATCCCATTGATCCCTACATCAGGGTCAAATGCTGAGGGCACCGGGTATCTGGTGTTGATCGCTGTGTTCTCCGGGATGGAGATGTTTATTACAGTGGACTGGAAAAGAGGTGCGTTGTCATTCACATCCTCGATCAGGAAGCGGATCTTGACCAGTCGGAAGATCTCGTCAGGCAGCACGGCCACCTCGATCTCATAGTAGCAGCGTTTCTCAGCGAAGACCCCTGAGCACAGCTTCTCCCGGTCAATTCTGTGATTGGTGGTAAAGATCTCTCCCGTGTTGGCCTCCACTCTCACCAAAGGCACGTCGCCTGTTTTATACACAGGCTTGAACTGCAGCGGCGAGGATAGCCTGATGTTGGGGTCAAGGTTGAGGTCCAGGTCCTTCCGGAGGTTGCCGATGCGGACGTTCTCTGGTTGCTCCTCCTTCACCGTATAGTCCCTCTCCTGGGCCCAGCATAGCAAGACCACACAGGTGAGCAAGACCACCAGCACATGAGCTTGACTTGCTAAGTCCATACTCGAGGGTGGGCGGTAGCTTCACTTTTACAGCAGCAATTCTGTCACAAGGGAGACAGGAGACAGGGAGGGAAGAGAAAAAAAAGAGAGAAAGAAAGAACACACAATGTCAGTGCACACAATTACACGGCATTCAAGTTCTGCTGTAATTAGTACTACTTTCCCTCACGGAGAGTTTTCAACTTGACCTATTCATCCTAACTAGTTATGAGCCCACATCATTCCCATGTCTTTGAGAGCAAATTAACGTCAGTTTTACACAATTAACCTTTGATGACACCCACTGAGCAAGCAGACACGTAAAGGTTAGTAGTTCACATATTCCATCAATCCATTTCATCACTGTAATGAACCATTTCATATTTTAACTGAGAAGTATGAAAGAAGTTGAGTTCACTGTTGCGACAAAATAGTTTGCGTGGAGGGCTTGCGCACAAACTACAGCACATGGCGAGAAAAACATAAAATAAAGTAAAAGGGAACGCAGAGAAAAACTGATTTCATGTCTGAGTCAGTGTGAGTCAATATGGTGCAGTGGTGTCTTCATCAACTGCACCTCACATCCAGACTTCAACTGATTTGGAGGCAGCATAACTGAGCCCTGAGCACTGGTGCTTCCATGCATGAGCACACACAGTCAGACACACACTTGCAGCGGTGCCGCTTGACAGCAACTATTAATGGAGAGCCTCATTTGCTCCGAATGTAAACAATTCAGCTCTCAAATATTTTGTGAACGCCCATGTGTGTAAACATGCGCAGTATGATAAGAGCCCTGTTTAGTTTAGAGGCACCATGGTGGAAGGAGACAACAATGTGGAATTATTTATTGTGAAAGCTGCCATCACTCAATTGAGCAAAAATTTTATAACTTCATTACATCCTGACGAATGTGTTTTCACCAATATCAAATTTAAACAGCACCCACTTCTCATGTTTGTGCTGAACGGTGCCTATGGTAACAGAAAATACAGTGCAGATGGATTCACCATCACTGAACATTATTCATTAATAAGCCGGATTGGGTGCCAATTCATTTGATGCTGTTGTTCTACAAAATCTTTAACTGTATTATATGTGCATAATCTTGCCAGAGGGCAAGAACCCCAATTGCCAACACCCAAGTAGGTCATTGGAAGATGATGAAGGAGTCGTACCCTGCATTGCCTTCATTGCCAGTGCTTTCCACCAGCTGATTAGTAGGTTACTTAGTCACTTATAAGGGGAGTTACTTTCTGGGGTTGGTGGGTTCACACTCTGGCATATGTGTTCAGTCTTTAAGAAATTAAATAAATTGTACTCCATCTATTGTGGTCTGTATGAAGGCTAAGCCACACAGGCTTTATGATATGCTTTTGACACTGCAGTGAAATAATCAGAGTAGCAATAGAATCACATTGCTGGTCTTTAGATTGATTTCATCATGACATGACGTGTCAGAGTACAGCCACTAATGCACAGCTATGTTTACTTCTCATAATAATACTGGCTCCCCCCATGTGTATACTGGTGCAATATATTTAACGACTAATATAATTTCATTGCTCATATCCCACTGTGTGTTTAGGTCCTCCACCCCCCCCCAAGTGTTTATTAACCTCATATGATTTTCCTCCAGATATTGGTTCGTATTCATAAGGCAGCTGCCTCCATATCAAGCATCCATTCCTTTTAAAAGTAGTGGCAAAAGTGTGTGACAGGCATCACACAAACAGTGCACAGCTGGTGCTGAGATTACATACATACCTGCAGTAACAAGGGACGGCAAATAGCTCTGTGGGAACTGTAATATTTCCCAGTTTATGAAATTTCTATCCATTTGCATTAGTCAAACAATATCCTGTAGGAAAGGTATGACTACCTAAACTGCACTACAGGGGTCCCCTAAATTGGCAAGGCAACAGCGTTCATAGCCACAGAAGCTCTCGGCCTACTGACAAAAGGGAATTGATTAAAAATAAGAATTTAATTAAGCTGGTTTTGAATCAGCAACAATTGCGAGGCATCCGTGCAGCCGGGACAGACAGATTTCTTTCTGTTTCTTTCTTCTTTTTTTTTCCTCCACACATTTCATAAAGCAGTCACATGAGACTCATTAAAGACAGTTGGACAGAAAAAAAAAAAACATTGCTGACATTGATCACTGCGAGGGTTATTCATTCTACACATATAGCACAGGCAGTGTTACACTGTCATGTCAAAATATTGATGAGATACATCCTATTAGTAAGTGTGACACACTTTACTTTGAAGTGTGCATCTTTCTGGGAGTGAGCTGCAGTTGCTTTACTGTGATGATCGCCAGGCAGTCCAAGGCTGAGCTCACACGACGCATAATGAAGTTTAAATTACATCCGTAAATGGGATGTGATTCGCTGAAGTAAAAAACAGAAAAAGATCAAAGCGTGATCTACATTTTCTCTCCCTTGTAAGTGACAATAATGTTTGCCGGATGAAGGGGTGGAGTGTGTTTTTGACTCAAAGTACATGCAGGAGTACAAACGTAGTATCTGAAAGGACACCTTAGCAATGCTAATGTGATCTTAGGAAATAACATCTTACTTGTACTGGAGAAATACGTGTATACACTTGATTTAATAGGTAGTGGAGCTTTCTCTCTTCTCCCTACTTGAAGCTAAAATGCTAAAATTCTGATGTTAGATGTTTTATAGGGAGGAGGGGCGTGTTGACCTTCAACATATTATGGCCAAACCTGTTAACATAATGTGTGTTCTTTTCTCTTAGCTGTGATTTTTCCAACATTGGCACGGCTTTTCACTTGTCAAAACTCTTTATAAACCTGTCCATGAGGGATGAGCTAGGTGAGAGAAGGAATTGTGCTAGAGGGGGAAAAAAGTAAGAGGGAGGGAGAAAGAAATCCTAGGTGTCAGTCAGAGTGTCTCCTTTGCTTACATTTCACTAGTCTCCTGAAATGCTATTTTGAGCCCCAGACAGCAGGTTGAATCCAGTAGGCAAACTCAAGCCTCCCTCTAGGGAGACACAGAGTGAGGAGGAGCAGGCTGGCCCTGGATCACTTTACACGACAATGTGATGGACAGGCCTTCTTGGTGTTTGCATCCGCTTAGGGGGAACAGCGAGAGGGGAGAGACATACAGCAACCGTCACCCTCCTGCCTTCACCCCTAACGATACCCTCGACTGGAAACTTTCACTGTAGCTGCTCCCTGGCTGGGGCCCAGGACATTTGGAGTCCTTTAACTGTCAAAGCCAGGTTTTCACCACTGTTGTATCTATCAAGACTGCCTGTGGATCGAGAGAGATTTTCAAAAGAGGGCATCGGCAGATGTAATACTTTTGATTGTCTTGGGTTTTCTCTCTTTTAACAGCTCTAAGGATCGCTGACAGCCTGACAGACCAGGTTTCTGTCAAGATCAGTCAGTTCTTTTTCAGTCCACACAGCCCGAACAATTTTCCTTACACGGCGGTGGAATAAAAGTTGTTTTCTCTTGGGAAAATTCAACAATGACTTTATTACCTAAGTCGTGCTGTAGAGTGGGAAAGAGCGAGAGAATGATGCTCGACATTAATGGCTGCATTGTCAACGCTAATAATAGATTTAATATACCGCCGGAAAATGTACATTCAAGTTCAAATGTCACTGGGACTTGAGCACAACACCATCTTGTATCACTTAGAGGAGAAATAGATGATATATCAGGTGTTTGTATAAAGTCTGGCTGAATAACGCAGTGACTATTCTCATTTCAGTCAGTTTCTTAATTCCTTGTTTGACCTGTCTTTTTTTTTTAAGTTGTGCATGGGAAATAAAATGGTTACTGGGTAATAGCATTTTTTTCCTCTGTATTAGCAACATGACAAACTCATTTACAACGCTGTAATCATGGACCTCAAGAGGGCAGTCCATACATGCAAATGTAATCCTAATGCTAAATACGCGTGATCATTTTTGGCATATAGCTTTACGTCATCTTCTAGACTTTCAGATGTAACGTTTTCAATGAAACTGTGCAAAATCATACAAGATAGAGGGGTCAGTGAATTGTCAGAGAATCTGTGCATTTAATTAAAACAAAATAGGAAAATTGAAACTGCAGACGGAAACCATAAATATTAAGAATAACTACTGAACTAGATTTTTATATTTGAATTACACTGGAAAACTGAGTAGAGAAGATTTTCATATGTGTGAAGGTGACCAGAGAAAAAGTGACAATTGTGCTGTAGAGAGCACTATATTCAACATGATATAATTCATGAGAAGTAAAAAGGACGATTCAACCACACAGAAATATGGTAACTATCAAAAAGCTCTCGTAAGAAGATCCAAAACCTAAGACTGCTCTCTCTTGCAACTCGTTTTATATCAACTGCACATGTGACTTCAGAAGCTGAAATTTTTAAAGGGGCTTGGATGTGTCCCAGTGGAGCATATAAACTAAGATTAAAAGTAAAAGCAAAGCAACTTTTCTGTCACCTGGAAGGCACCTCTGATTCCACAGGTTAGCTGCACCATCAGCTCTTCAGCACACAACTTCTGACTCCCATACTCATCTCTCTCCAGACAATATTTACTTCAGTTTATCACAGGCATAAAAAATAATGGCAGATGTTATTATAACACCTACAGAATGTTAATATATTCAGGGCTATGTTCAACTGCTCTGTGACTGCTGGTGCGTTGGAAATGTGGACATGAGTGAGCAAATGATTTTATAGCTATTTTGAAATCTAACACATACACTTGTACTGAGGCTGCTTCCATTTACTCACCGACTCTTCCTTTTCTCATAAATGCATCAGCTTACAGACAAACTGTGCTGCTCACCTTGGGAAGGTTCACATTACCATTTGATTTAATTCTCCTGCAAATACTGAGTTGAATAGGCCTTGTGGGAGTCTTTATGAATCGGGCCCAGTGATAATCTCTTGCATATTGAGCAGGTATAACATATTAGGAACCCAAACAACCAACTGTGGCGGTTATGATCCTCAAGCCAAATGGGTTTCAGACACCAGAGTATTTGAGCTGTTATCCCTGATAGAAACCACATATCTCTCTTTGCTGTTTTCTTCTCTTCTTGGAGTCAGAGCGTGAGCAGGCTGAGGTTGTGGTCAGTGACAGCTGTACCGCTTGACCAGGAGCGCGCTGTTGCCGCGCACCCAGACACCGAGATTAGCGGCCAAGCTGCTGAGAGGACCCGCACTGAAAAGTCCCCGCAGTTGGATGCTCTTGGAAAGTAGGCCTGCTATCTATCTGGCGATCAGTGTTGAGCAAGACTAATGAATGCCCGAAGTCGTGACCAACCGCGCGGTACACATTCGTAATGCGACAAGTCGGCTTAGATTCTCCACGATGCACCGTGTCCGTGGATAATTTCTATTTACATCAGGTGCACGGGGACGCCGGTTATATCTTTGGAACAGCTCTAGGAAAACCCAAGGAGCATCAAAAATGAGCCACTATCGCAGCACACGGATTTATCCAAGTGCCGCGTGGACCATCACTGAATTTTCGCGCAGTTTGATTGTAAATATAGCGCAGGTCCTCGCAGGTACCGGGACATCAAGTTGATTTTATACGAACCACATAAATTAGGGTTCTGGGCGCTCTCCAACGTCTCCGACTACGCACAGGAGACAGACCAGTCATGTGAATACAAATGCTCAAAGGGCACTAAAGTAAAGCAAAACACACACATTTTGATCGCAACAGTTAAAGTCGTGATTGAGAGGAAAGCTTACCTTTTTCCGCTTGGATAGGATGAAAAATCAACCGCGTGTAGCGTCGCGTAGAGACATCACTGATTTACAAAAAAAAGAAGTGCCATGAATGAAACTGAAGTAGGGGAAAGGGGGAGAAAGGATCCTCATCAGAAGCAGCAAAACGCAGTGCAAGCAGAGAAAAGAAAAAAAAATGTTATCCACTACAAAAACTTATCCATGCGCTAAAAAATTGTGGTCCTCATGTGCAAGAGACAGAAAAATCATGTACAGCGATCAACTTTGAGAAGGAGACGCTGTAAATCCTCTTCGGATGTCTTGGGCTCGCAATCCCACGGGCGGCGATACGCATTGATCCAAGCTTGTTTTTCATAAACTTTGTATCTTTAATTTAACTTTAATTTGCCTGCTGGCACCAAACTTACACGTGTGCGTTAAAACGCCTCCTGACCCGCGCGTAAAAACTTCAATCCAAAGAGCGCAAAAAAACACGACTTCTGATGAAAAAGAACTGAACGCTTACGTCTAATTTATGTTAAAAATCACTTGTATATACTGATTCGAGGTTGTGAATGCTCCCCCAAAAAAACTCTTAATGGAGGGATGCAGAAAGCGCATCGCCCCCCCAGTGGATTTGGATCAAAGTGTGCCTTAGTGCAGCATCACTTACAGGAGCCGGGATAGGCGGTTCACCGTATCTGTCTGCTAAGCTGTAGATGTCTCAGTAGTATTGTATGAACTCAGTTCCTCAATGCTGCCCACCTCTCTCCCTCTCGCTCTCCCTCCGACTGACATCATTGCGGAAGGAGGAGCCAAGCACAGATTTAAGAGCCCCGGTCCTCTTAAAGCCGCACTGCGTTGGAGAGATGCTCGCGCCGAGATGTAGGTGGATGGCGGGGTATGTGTGGACCACAGATGCCTCTGCTGTTTTGCAGTAGCCACACTGCTCCAGAAAACCGCCTGAAAGCAAGAGGGGGGCACTGTTCACTTTTATACCGAGCCTCGTGTTTCTCCTCTTCATTTCTAACCGAGGTCTATACTGTACCGTTGGACCCTCTGAATAATAAATTCAAATGCTTTTTCAGACATCCCCGAGAGTGTCAACAGGGCATGGCAGAGCTCTTCTCAGGGTTGAGAAGAGAAATTAGCTCAATAATGGCTTTGTTCACAGTTTCCATAGTTTCCATGTATAAAATGGTGTCAGATCATTTCTGTATGAGCCAATCACAATTCGGGCTATTATGAGCATGTAAAACACTGAAATGTAAAACACGATAACATGGCAACAAGGGATAACAGGAAAATGAAGAGAATTTGTCTCTGTATTAAGATTGACAAGGTAACTCAAATGCTTCATTAAACTGAATCATGTATAGCAGCGAAAGTTGTGTAACAGTGCACAGTGTCAAACACACATCACAGCAACACATCGATGGGCTTAAAAATCACTGATCACAAATCGTCAGGTTGTCACTCTCCTGCCCTCAAATACCCTAAAGTGAATTCTAACAGGTGCTTTTATGGGGGTCATAAAGGGTTATGGTCACACAAAGGTCAAATCCTCACCCCGGCCATGTTTCAGTTAATTACCCCTGTCCCTCTGCCGTCACCTCAGACAACAAATGGCTGCGAATGCATTTTAACAAGTTTAGCCCCTGGCAAGGTTTCATAAACAACAGTCTTCACCTGTTCACCATTTCAATCTACATTATTTAATGTCACACTGCTCATCCCCGAAGATGAAGATGAAGGGGTTTGCTCTCCTGATTGTCTCTGTTTAAGACAAATAATACTTTGGTCTAAAGGCAACTTCTTGGAAAATTGTCGGGACATCTTGAAGTCGACTAGGAAATCAAAATGCAACATACTAATGCATTGTTTTCTTGTTTCACTGTTAGTCTCTGAGGATTCTTTAAGGACTTAACTGACAGCCCAAAAGCAATATTATTTGTCAGGAGGCAGATGATTCCTCGTGCACGATGCACACTGCTATTTGGATCCTTTCAAAATTAACTGTCAGAGAAAACTTTTGACATTTCTAACAAATTGGAGGAAATCTAATACCTGCACTGTGTCACATTTTAAAGGATGCATCAATAGAAATATAACTATTTATGTGTGTAAAACCTGACACTGGTGGGGATTAATATTTTGCCCATGATTGATTATTCATTGCAGAAATAATAATAAAAAAAAATCCTTACTTCTAATGTTGCACCAGCTTAACCAAAGAAGAAGATGAGCTTAAACATCCTTGCTGATTTTTTCCTTTTTGAGATTTTGCGTTCTAGTGAACAGCAACAATGCAAAACTTCCCCCCGGCTCATTGCTACTTTTCTGAAAGTCAGCACAGTTCAGGGGTTTGAAAATATGAACAAGTTAGTTGGTATGGAGAGAAAATTTGACTTTGCTGTGACATCTCAACTCTTTCTTATATTCGATCAAAACCAGTGAATGCGCTGTTCATTTCTCTCACTTGACAGGACCTCAAAAATGGTATAGGATAATGAGCATTAACATGAATTGTTAACTTTTATTATCTAACTTTTGACTGGGTCTTGTGTCTGAACAGTCAAACACAAATGTTTCTGACATTGTTAAGACAAATCTGTTCCACACTAAAGGAATCAGTTACAGATGCACACACTTTTGTTTTTGTAAAGATATGATCAAATAGACCTTTTCCTCAACATTCCCTTTAATCATCCTCGCTGTTGGCCTCCCACTGAATCCATGACTTGT
>OMNW01015673.1:63500-81385 GCA_900303245.1 Selene dorsalis
TTTTTTTTTGTGCCACAAGATTTACATAAAAAGCCCGCAGTCTGGAAAGTTTCAAACACATTCTGGCAAAAAAGTAGACTAAGGATGAGCGACAAAATGAAAGCCTCAAGGACTGGCGGGTGGGTGCTGGTGTTGTGTGTGTCTGTCACGTGTGTGTGTATGTGTGTGTGTGTGTGAGAGAGAGAGGGTGTTGGTGGCAGGGGCAGGGGGAGGGACACTGGAGGGGGTTGCTGGGTAGCTGAGCTTTAGCCTGGCTGCGTTTGAGAGCAGCAAATCCGACTTGGTTGGTAAACAGAGGCTCCAGGGACACTTCTTTTGCATGCAGGCTGCTGCGGACTAGATGGAAGCCTCTGTGATTCTAATAGAGTAAGCTCATAGAAATCACCGTAGAAAATGCCAATAAGGCTGTCAGCCACCACTACAGCCCAACACAGACGCAAACTCAAACACTCCAGTGCTGAAAATTATACAGCACACACAGACACGCAACAAGCAGAGAAATTATGCATTTATTTGTGGTCTCTCTGGCTTTCCCGTATGGGTATACGAATCCCCTTCTGAAGAGTAACTCAGTCTAAGCTCAAAGTATCATAAGGGCATCATCTCTCTTTAATTTAACCCCCATTGGCTTGGACTGGGTTGGTTTAAAGGCAGCTTAGTGCTTTTCAACCGTACACAACGGCTAAACAAACACATTTTTTGGTCGCGATTTTCAAAAAGGGAGCGCCACACATTTTAGAAACGCCCCGACTGTGTGTTATTCGTTTGTCCTTGGACAGTTGAGTCAAAATCCGACTTTGTGCTGTTGTAACATTTTATTTTGGAGTTTTTACTGAGGCTTACATTCTGCTTCACAGAGCTAGAATTTTAATTTCATTTTGGTGTGAAGTTAATATGGCTGCACATAGTCAGGCCCCACGAATCAGCAGCTCCTGATTTTACACCCCAGTGACATCACAAATTCAAGCGTTCTGCCTCTGATGTCTAGCTTTAGGAAAGACTGATGCAAGTTCACAGACATCGGCCAAACTCTCCCAGGACAGCGAAATAATCTATGAATACTTAAAATGTCTCAGATTAACCTTTAATAACCTCTTTTTTCCTGATCTACTCTGCTATATTGGTCTAATGTTCTGTGTACAGTATGGGTAGTCCTCTCTGAATGTATAAGAAGATGAGACAGACCTCCCCTGAGATCTAGTTCCTCTTCCTTTTCTTTCCTATCTTTTCCTTTAGAAGGAAGCACCTGTAATTTGTCTTCATCAACTATTATGGACATCCTCAGGAACAAAACCCGGACCCGAAAAGTATCAAATCAACAGCACATTTTTCAGAAAATGGCAGATCCAATTTTATACATGTCCCAGAGGCTTCCCTCTAACTGTTGGTGTGCTGACCCTTCACTCATTTGACGCTGCTTCTCGCAGCCTAGGAGGAGCTTTTCAAGATTGTTTCTGTCTCTTGCAACCTGTGAGATGGGCTTCAAATGAAGGCATGCTAACAAGATGTCCCAATGATGTTCAATGCTGCCTCTTGAAGACATGCAAACCTGGTCGGCCAAATTGCAAATAATATACATGAGACAGAAGAGATGGAGTTTCGTCTCATTTTGACATCTGGCGGGATAGCGTTGTCTCGTTTGTCACTTCATGTGATGTGTGGTAGGCGAAAAAAAACAAAAAAAAACAAACACCTTAAGTGTTGATTTGAGTCTCCACAAATGTAGTGGATTTTTTGTCACAGCTTCCATTTACATGCTTCTGTTGACAACTTGCAAGAAAGGAGGCACAGTGAACAGTGAGTCTGTCCTGAAAATGATTTAGAGGGATTACATAACACCATGATATACCTGACTCACTGACCCTAAATCAGCTCACTTAATGTAGAAAACTATTTCAATTTGACATTTTTATTCTGCTCAACCACTGCAGCTTTTCTTTTGGTGCAGATCCACCTGCTGTGTCCTATGAAATATATAATTCCAAGGCCCAATTTAGTCTTTCAAATGTCAAAGTGAAATACATCCTTGTCCTTCTGCAGTCAACCTGACTTCAATCTGATACCTTTTGATGTGGAAACATGATCATTTCTCCAACTAACTACTTAGATATCTGCTTATAAACTGTGAACTCTCTTACTGTTCAAAATCCACCACCATCAGTTTTTGTTATTATGTTGTTTGGCCCTGCCACAACCAATCGCAAATGTGTAATTTGTGAATAATGTGCGATCAAGGCATTGCGAGGGATTGATTTAATATCAGAAAGAACCATGCAATCAGTAAAACCACCTGGATCATGGGATTTCCAAGTATATCATCTACTGCCCTGTCTAATCATACAAATGAATCAGCAGTTTGTATGATTTTTGTGACTTGTTAAGTGATGCTGTGGCCCTTTACAAACATCACTTTGATGACCCTGATTGGGAGCTACAAATTAAAGCCAAAAATCTATGAACTAGCCGTGGTGCATTTGTCAAATTTGACGTAAACTGCTGCATTTAAAGAAGCCAGAAAAAGAAAGAAAAAGTCATCCAGTGGCTATTCTTGTAGGTTCCTTAATCAAGGAGAGATAATTCTACAGATAATTCTCATTTCTGTGTCATTGCTGTATGTCTTGCCAGTAATTAAATAACAACATTAAGAATGTAATCATATTTCCTGTCATTAAATAGGCCACTGTTAGATTTTTCACGTTGGTGGAAATTGATTGGTACTTGCTCAATTGCCTCCCACATTGATATTCTATGTGGAAATCTTACAACTGCATAAACAAACAAGGTTTCCCTCTGACACTAAAATCACATTCCAGCAACTTTGATTGGAATACTTTATGGGTGTGGGCCAAGAGTGGTATCAAACAATATGGATCGGGTCCACTCAACGTACTGCAAACTGTCAGGTTCAAATGATAAAACCAGACTGAAATTGGCCTGCGTGCGAAGAATTGCTGAGGGCAAGGATTATAAAGGTTTTTCACCCACCGCCTTGCCCCCTATATTGATTTAAGTATAACTAGGAGATTTATCAACACACAATGTTTGACAGGGAGTTCAGTAACACTTAGAATTAAGTTGCAACTACAACAGTGGAATAAGGATACCACCGCAGCAGAGATTTAGGGAAAGGACAGGTGGGTCGTGTGGCCTTCATCCACACTGTACATACTATACATATTAAATACATGACCTCTTGTAACCTGTTATAGCCTGTTTGAGATGAGATTAAATTGTTAAAGCAGTGGATCACAGTCCAGGATTCATCTGGATGTAGACATGCAAAATGAAAGTCCTGCTTATAGTATAATCCACACAAGACCTCAATGACAATCTCATAATAACAATGTCCCTGCGTATCTAATGTAATGTACATGTTTGCATGAGCAAAAGTGATTGGATGAAAACACAGCTCAAACATTTGCTTTTCTTGCTCTATTCTGGGTCGACAGAGAAAAAAATACTCAATTCACTACCCAGCTAACATGTGTTTTAAAATCTGGGATTTGTTTTTAAATATACATTTTAAAAGCTACCGCATGGCCTTTTTTTATCTTGTCCAAATGTATTCTTTAGTTCAGTATTTTTGTGTGGTGGAAAATGCATAATAGTCATTAAAGAAATCACACTCCTTAATCGGATGCCAAACTGATGCCAGCTCGACAAACACACTGGTAAGACATTACAATTTGCAGCTTCAGAAACATTCATGATGATAAACACATTTCAGAGAGAGTGTGTTCCCCAATTAGGAATATAGGCTCTTACATGCATTGAGCACATCCAATCCCCAAACTGCACTCAAGATTTCTTTTTTTTCTTTTTTTTTGTGAATTCAAGACACTATCAATAATCTTCTCTATCTGTTGGTGTATCTAAGCAAATACTTATCACTGAGAGAACATTTATACTCCATCTGTTTAACTCAGCAATGTTATCTTTATGGAAAGCAGGCTGTGAGCCCTGCGTTGCCTGGAAGCACATGTGGGATGAGATAGGAGACGGATACATGAAGATGGGAGACAACACAGTGCACAGAGCATTGAAGCAAAAAAGCAGCAAGGGAATATGTCAAGAAATCAAAGCCCAGACAAGTTGAAGGGGAGAGGATTCAGATGCACAAACATACACTGTGTTTTTCTCAGACATGGAGGTGGAAGAGCGCAGCTCAAATCAAATTCCACTTAGCTATTTTCAAACTTGGGTCGGCTGCCAATGTAAAATAGTTTTTCATGACACCTTGTTCAACCTTAAAGTGGGGCGGCATGTAACTGACCCACTTGTGTAAATCTGTGATGTTAACTCTAAAGGCACATACATATGTGTCCCCCCAAAGACAAAAAAAGAAAGAAAAAAAGAAAAATCATAGAGCCTGAATAATTTGAAGCACAAGGTGCAGTTTGATGCTATTTAGATAACTGTGTCATTTGAAAACTGTGTGCAGCATTTTAATGTATCAGAACTGGCAGGACAGACTTTTTATTAGGAGACTTTTTACATTAAGAACATCCCAAACCTTTTTAGCATTGATTTATATCAGCACTGAATTTTGTCATATTTTCACAACTGTTTTATTTTTATTTTATAATAGGTTTCAGGTTGTTCCTGTGTCTCTGGTTTCGACAGAAAATGGCAGTCTGATGATTTCTTTACACAATTCTCTCTTAATTAATGATGCTGGAACAACAATAAAGGATCTAGATTTGCTTTCCAGGAGACGGATAAATGTTTTTTGTTGCCATTTCCTCAATTAAAGCCTTAATAGAATATTAACTGTTGTCATGAAAGATAACAAATCTGACTGTAATTTTCTCTTTTTTTTCACTTTGTTTACTTAAGCTCCTCTGGAACCAGTTCTCTGGTACTGTTTTTTTTTTTTTTCCTGTAGCTGCCCCCCCCCACTCCCCACCTCACCACCACCAGTGTCACGCCCAAGGCTATAGGTCCCGATGGGTGCATGTTTTCATGATTTCATCAACCACAAAGATGTTTCAATTATTCAACCCAAACATCTGCATTGTTGTTTACCTTTATTTATGTTTTACTGATTGAAAACCATCTGTCATTCATGTACATATTCTCCTGATGCTATGTTGGAATGTTTTTTGTCAGCTTTTCTTTTTATTGATTTTGGACTCTCAATTCTCAATGGCAGTGGAGCTACATTAAACTATTGATGTGATGATAGACATAATGAGGGGATGATAAGAAGTTGGCTGTACTTGAGACTTATTCTTTGTGTGTATAAAATCTTCACTGAAAATGCAACAAGCTGGAAGCTCTGCCTGTCCATTTTCCACAAGTTAGTGTGATTAAAATGGTATGCTATGGCTCTCTTGTGCCATTTTATGAATTCCTCATTTTCACTGTATATATTTTCTAACACTATTAATTGCTCAAAGATCCCAACATTCTTTCTTACACTTTCAAAAGGAACATTGTCAGCTACTGTAAAAACACATAGAAACACCTTAAAATGTGTAATACACAATGTTGTCTGTCCAGGTTTTAAGGTGTGATTGTCAGTACACAGAAAAAACTGAAACAGACAGGAGTGAATCTCTGCGTTATTCTTTCTTTCTTTCTTTCTTTTTTTCTTTCTTTCTTTCTATTTTTGTAAGATTGAGCTAATTAACACATTCGGTGGAATGTGCATTGTTCACTGTGGCAGCAAATCTTGCATATCACCTAAAAACATGTCCTCTTTTTTTATACTTATAGAAAGTAATTACAGTTTGTGACTCTGGAGTTAATCATTTATCACTACTGCTCACAGATATCATTAAACATCAGTTTGATGGTTTGGCTGATAAACAAAAGGGGATGTGAAGGTCAGTGACATTCTGCTGAGAACATTTACAATTAAGAACCACAGACAAGTATTAGAGCTTCCTTAAATGAAAGTTATCTTTGCAATTACTCTGCTCTTGCTTATCTCTAAAGATATTGGCACATGGCAGCACAGAATAATGATGAGACAGGATGACAATGACATTTGGCTATCCTTGTTTCGTCCTTTCTCCACTTCAATAAAAATGTAAACAATGTTTACAGTTTGTCCTGAAAGGACAAAAAATCCTGACACAACAGTATCATAATTTACATAGATGGATGGTCGGGGACAGCATGCCACATTTGATTATTTGATTGTTAAAAAAAAAAAAAAAAGGAGCAAAAGAGAAAGAGAAAAAAAATCACTGTGATAAAAAGCAATTGTTAGAAGAGTGATATTTGGCCTTCAAGCATCCTCTTGACAATCAGTGACAACATCAAAAATGACTTCCCTATTATTATCACTAAAGATGTTTTTCCTTCTTTCATAAGAAGTTCTCTCCTGATACTGGCTGTTACAGTAGCAACATTTATGCACAGCACTCACACTTATTTTTTTCTCTTTTTCCAGCAGTTGAAGTGTAATTCAAGCTGAATTGTAGAGCTTCATAGTGATACACAAGGATATGAGTCCAAAGGTTTAGCTGGCAAACGACAATCCATCATGGGACTGCAGAGCACCTGCTGGGACCCAGATGTGCACCGGCACTTTTCTACAGGGTGGCTGGTGGAGCACTCCCTAAGGGATTCAGCCTACAGCTGTGACAGTGGCTATAGTGTGTTTGCCTCATCTACACATCCGAGCCCTTCCCCGCTGGTTTACATACAGATGTGCAAAAGCCTGCCTGAAGCACTCATGCATGCGCCTCAGCTTAATGAATATAATATGCACGTAGGAGGACAGAATTCTGAAGAGCGGCAAATAGAGAGGGCACATCATCCACACTGCAAGACTGGAGTGTGTCAGACGCTGAGTAGCAGCTGGCTGCTGATAGTTGATTCTCAATCCAGCTAAGGCAGAGTATATACGGCTACAATAGTATAGCAATGAATGAGCTGACTAATCTCACCTATCACATTCACTCTGCTGCCACTCATCAAACACTGTGCTTCTCCTGATGAGGCAGTTTTTCAGGCTTGTCTATACAGTTAAAGCCGGGGGTGGGACTTTTAGATGTAAATGAACACCCATTCCATTTCAGCTCTTGCCAAATGAGTTCACACAATGCTGATTAAGCCTGACAGCACCAGGTAAATCTCTGTATTTCACAGTACGCCGGCAATCCTGTGCTGGCGTTTTTACATCGGCCAGCAATGATTGTTTTGCCAGTGCCGAGGAGAATGGCGATGGATGGAGACGAGAGGGAGTGTGATAGAACCTATGGCCAAAAACAACCAAGGAAGCATCCAAGAGAAGTTGCTGTTGCTTTAGATATCAAAAAAATAAATAAATAAAAAGCCAACAAGGAAGATACAAAACTGCAGTTCTTCACAAAGTCACTTGATACTGGCTCCAAAAGGGAGACCTTTATGTAAAAATGTCCAACTTTACAGTAGAAATAAACATATTTACAGTAGACCTGGTAAAATAAATAGTTTTGGTCTCTACAGCTGTTTTCCCCTTTTCACTCACGGCATCTCAGCTAAGTGTGATTTTTTTTATATACAACTCCAGTTTGAATGGTATTTAAGTTGAGTTTACGTTTATTTAAGTTTATAAGTAAAGTAAATTTTGTGCAAAATTGAGTGTGTGGCTGCTTTGAGTGACAGGTGTGTGAAAGTATGCTTGCCACAAACATATACCCCACATCTTTGCCAATTTCCGGATTAGCCAGGAGTTAGGCAGAGTCAGGCTCTGCCAAGACAGTGACAGTGGAGCAGCCCACTCTGAGCTTCAACAAAGCTCATCAAAAACTTATGGGTGACAGATACAGATTATCACTGGTTTCCTCGATGGCAAGCTCATAAAGAGGAGAAGGGACTGGGGGCAAACATGAAAGCTGCCATCCTGCTCTTGGACATGTTGGCATCTGTAAAATATATGTATTTGGAGTGGAATATTACATTTACCCCATCCACAAAGGGATATTGTGTTTGAGCTGTGAACATATCTCTGTATTTTTGAAAATCTTTCTTAACAACTTGGAATTTCATGGGTGAATATTAACATATGGACGTTGACAACATCTGTGTAATTACTCTCACTGTCAGAGGGGGGAGACAAAAGTTCTGTGGTGCAGCTTTAAAACAGCATTTAACTTGTTTTTCCTGAGTTCAATTCTAAATAGATATTTTTCAGAAATAATTTATAGTATGTTGTTCAATGAAAAGGAATTGGCACCTGGAATTTCATTCATATTTTCACATATATTTGTTTTGAATTAATTTCTGTAGGAAGGTAACAATTTCCTAGATAGCAGTGTCTAATCATTGTTATAATGTACAGTATGTATGTATGCACAAGTTTTATGATTACAGCCAATTACCACAAATCAAATACCATGTTATTGCAAATACTACCACGCTACAGCATGTTGTTTATCCTGTTTACTGCCGACAGCATGGGTGTAAGTGAGTCACTGGAGGGGATGTATTTGCAGAACCTTTGCCAGGTCATAAAACCTAGTGTGTGTCCCCAGAAAGACAGAAGCACAGGAGCAGAAAGAGTTTCTCTGAGGAACAATGCTTCACTGATTCTATTTTTCTGCCGGTGGATGGCCACTGCTGTTGCCTACAGTGTCCCATTTAACAGCTACTCTTGGCTTTCTGTGTAGTTTTCAAGTGTTTGGCTGTTTGTACATGCGCCTTGATGCATCTTTTGTGGTTCTTCATGGCACCATATGTGTGGTGTTTATGCTGTACCACATTTTTAAATGTTTGAAGAACTGACTGGAGTATTCAATTTGATGTTTTATCTGATGGTCTAATACATGGACATCTGTTTTGCTCTTTGTACAGTTGGTGATTAAAAATAGCCCTCAAGGATGTATTATTCAACAACTAATGAATTGTTCTCTTTTGTGAACGAGAATGATGATTGAAAATGTTCAATTATAGACTTGTACCAGATGGAATGTTTGAGTGTTTTGTTTTAAATGGCACCAAAGTGTGATCTTTGCAGGAGGAAGATATCCATATTGAACATTATGACCTGCAGACAGCAGAAAGGGGTGTGCATGATGCAAAATACATCGAAATATGCACAAAATTCAAAACAGATCTGCAGGAATACCATCTCCTCCCCACTGACTGGTCAAACAAAAAACAGATCTTATAGGAACTTAAAGCCAGTCAGTACTTAAGAACTTAAGAATGCCGAGAAGGATACACAACCTGTCACATGAAGGCAAATGGCCTCAAAGCCTCGAAACAACCAACCAAGTCCTGTCATTTGTCGAGTATCTTGCCAGCAGCGACCCAGAGGCTCAGCCTGTGTAAAACAGACATTTGCCCAGAGGCCTTTTTTTTTTTTTTTTTTTTTTTATTTTCTTTTTTTTTTTTTTTTTTTTTTGATATTTCTCTTGTATGTTATGCTTTGGAATCTACCTAGCATTACACCTGGTATCTTGCTGCTGATTCTGAAGACATCTGCTTTCTGTAGAAACCAGGGCAGGATGGAAGTAAAGAAAGATGACCTGAAATTCTGTTAGGCTGAGGACTCTGTCTGATTACAGCTTTTCCAGCCTCCTCCATTTTGCAAAGGACTTGAAATGTCTTAAAAAAACAAGAGTGAAAATGCAGAAAAAACACAAAAAATAAAAAGTATCAACTGACCTGCATATATACAAAAACAGATCGTCCAAAAATGTTCTTCTGAGTGTGAAGCCTGTCACATCTTTGCTGGTGTCCTAGTTAGAGGAGGAAAGTATATAGCCTGCACCTTAAAATTTGTGTAGCTGTACAAATCTGTAAACCGTGTACAATATAGATACAATGTCAGTAATGTTGTTTATCTCTATGCCATACATCTGCAGTGTTTCACAGCTGTTTCACCACTGCAACCAATGTACTTCATCACATTGCATTGAGGTTAGTCTTGGCTAGAACACAGTGAGCAGTTTGAAACTGCTTCAAATTTAAAAGTCTATCTGGGCAGCCTCTAGTGTGGCCCCTCAAGCAAAACATCAGTTTTCACTCCTCTAAATTTATAGACCTTAAATGATTTAGACTACTTCTGTTTCATTTAAAAGACAGGCAACCCAAAAGAAGAGATTTTCCAATTTTAGCACACATATCTCTCCTGCTTCTCATCATCATCATCTTAAATGTCTCCAGTGAAATGCAATTACGTATAACCTGATGGCATCAAAATTTATCTCCATTTTCACTGTTTTCTTGGTAATTTCTGTCTTAACAAAAGATGTATGGCTATTTCAGTTATTTAAGTGCTGTTTTTAGAAAACAGTTCAAGTGAAAGTGCACTGAAACATGCGCTGTAAGGCCAGGCTTAATGTTTAACCCTTGAGCAAAAAAGTAGTTTTAACTGGATTAACAAACCAAGGTTTGGGGATTATCACTTTTATCTTATTATCTAATTATCTTTTCTTTTTTATTTTTTGAACTTCATATTTTAAATTATATACACATCCATTCATACAAGAAATACACAGAAAATATAGTTTTACTCATGTCCCCACATAACCCAAAGAGGCTATTTAGTTGAAGCTGAAAGATGATGATCATGATGTAATTCTTGACGATCAATACAAAAACCAGCACCGACAGTTGTTATCTGTTCACCACAAACCCCTTCGCTCCGACTCCCTTCGAGTCCATCCTTTTGTATCTCCAAAAAATAATTACAGTCGAACAAATGGGCTCTGCAAGTGTTTTACTCGGCTTAAAGGTACTGTCAGGTGTTGGTGTAGCTGTTTAATGTGTGCCTTATACCTCACTGTGAACCTCTAGTCATTTCAGCACTTACTTCTACCCTGGTGACACCTAATCTGGCTGGATGGGTGCACGTGCTCACACAAGCAATAATAACAGCTAAAAGGGTGCTTTGGTTTCAGAGGCTGGTGTTAATTATGTGTTGTCTTGTACTACAGGAGAGCCAGACAGAGCTCAAATGTTATTGGAGGATGATCTACTTATTGCAGTTTTTTTTTACTTAGAGTGCTCACACACATGTTCAGTGTGACCACAGATTTTTTTTTTCTCATTACAAGTAACATATTTTAACCTTATTCATAAATGTGCACATGGGCATTTATTTTTAATGTGTGTTACTACTGGAGGGAGAAAGAGAGAGAGCACACAAACAAATGCAGTATATGGATATTGGTGAGTTGTAACATAATTGGCAGTAGGTTAGAGGAAACTACTGGTTAAACAGCGTCCATATTTATGCAGGATTCTTCTGTCCAAGCCTCAAAAACGTTTTCAAGATGCACTTCTCTTACTTGAAAGCGTGAAACATACCTCCCTGTCCTCCATGTCTCCATATGTTCCCTCATTTCCTTCACGGGCTCATTCTTATTCAGGCTCTGGCTGGTGAAGGGCTAAGGATTGGCTTTAAGAGTGCACTGGGCAGAAGGTAAGCACACATCTCTGACATACACTGAACAGGTTGCCAGTCCATCACTGTGCTGGCATATGGACAGACACATATGGACAATTGGGAGTGAACCTGCACTGCATGGGCGTAAATGCAAATCCGTAACAGAGGGGGAAATAAATCAAAAAGTCTGAATCTCAGCCCTGGTTGTACTGGTGGTGCTGAACACTGACACAGCATCATCAAGTGTTCAATAACAGGAAAAGATAATCGTTTAAAAATTCTCTGTAGCTCTTACTTTGCTCACTTCTCTACATGATTACACCTGTTACCAGGGAAGAGGTTTCGGATCCCTGCACAGATTGCTTGTAATGTTAATGAGCTATTGTGCTTTCTGTAAATGTAAACCTCAATGCTTAAACATAAAAACATCTACTTAACTCCACATACGTGCGTCCCACATGGTAATTTTGAATTGTACTAATCCTGAGATTGAGAAAACACAGGCACCATGTCTGCTTCTGAGTTTGTCATTACTTTATCTGAAAACTGAGAACAGAAACACTCTTGGTTTGTTACTAAATAAAGAACAAAAGGCAAAAGAATGTAAAATACTCGTGCACTTCCATGACGCATGTCGAACAGATCTCAAAATCTAAATACATATGAGCTACATAATAGAAGCATGGGGTTAATGATAATGGCATTAGATGACTTGCCAAGATACAGTGTCTAAAATTAACTTTCTGCCTCACCTGCCAAGACGAGGTAAACTGAACACTTTGTGCCAGAAATACTGTCCACAAAAGACTCAGCGTTAATTTAATATTTGCACTTTTGCTTTCACAAGGTATTAACTCAGTTATTCATAATGAGGTCCCAATACCAGTCGATAAAACCAAGGTATTCGAACATTTCTGTCTCACTTCACGGCCAGACTGGCAGCTGACTCTCATTGATTTTTTTTTTTTCACTTGCAGCCATATTTTCACTGCACTTAGCATTTTGTGTTTCAAACCAATTACCGCTGATCTTTATCTCAGCGTAGCCATATTTAATGTCAGTACAGTACATAAAGCAAAATTGCTGCTCAACAGCAAATGGTCTCAAGTTTGCTCCTGAGATACATATCTATTTGGAGTAATAAATAACAATAAAGAGCTGAAAATGTAATACGACAATATTTTACGATTCTTGTTTTTGTCTGTATGCTATTCCCTCCCTCTCTCTAATTGGACCCTTGGCGAGGAAGTGACTGTGGAATCAGATTTAGTTGGAAGTTGCCAAAATCTTTGATATGATGGCTCAAAGTCAGCTAACCATACAGCTGAAGTGTGCTTTAATAAGGTCTCCTTGAAGACTATCACATGAAAAAAAGAGTGTTGATTTTCTTCTCTAAGTTTCAAAAGATAAACTTACTGTTACCTTCCTGTCAGTATGTGACTAATAATAAATAGCTAAATGAAAAGATGTTGTAATTTGACAATTTAACTTAGAAACTCTAGATTAGGTGTCAAAAAAGTTTGGGCATGCCTCATAAAAGCAGTGTTTCACAGCAACCCAAGGATACTGTACCATCATCTCGATTATGTCAAAGCAGGCAGGCATCTCATGTACAGTATGTATCATTTTTAGCAGCGTTGTCATCATGATCTCATCGAGTTTATCCGCAAAAAAAAAAAAAAAAAAATGGTGGCTTTGAAGAGCAGGCAAGCTGTGGAATACAACATGTTTTTTTATGTATAAAAAACACGAGAAAAAAAGACTTTTAAAGGAAAGAAATAAATAATGTTCTAAAAATGCAGTACTTTCATCCATCCTTGAGCAACAGCATTGCATACAAAAGGCCTAATGTTCCTACCATTATACACCAGCTAGAATTCTTCAAATGGATAGAGAAGCTCAAAAACTAAGATTCTTGTTGCCATTTTAATGGCAAATTTACTTGCAACTTTACCAACAAGCACAGAGAGTGGAAAAAAAAAAAAAAAACAAGGACATAAAAGTGAAGGCTGCTTTGTTTCACAGGCTGCTGCTCTCGTGGGTTTACCGAGACATACGGTTACTGCTTTTTTGTCTGCTGGAATATTCTGTGTGGCCTCCATCATTAGAGCTGACATGTGATATAAAACAAGCAAAATGATTTGTACTAGTTGTGTCTAGTGCGTAGAGAATGTAAGATTAAAAGTGTATTCAGATACAACTGATGGCGAGGACCTCGTGTTCGTCATTGTTGTTTGCTCTGAGCAGTCTGTGTGAAGATGTGCGTTTATAGGACATTAGAATATACTGTATCATTGTATCAGACAGAGACTTGTGTGAAATCTTGCATCCACAGTCTGAGTTGGGGAGCCATTGCACTAGAGCCTTTACTTGCTCTGTTTATTTCAGCACTGGGAAAGACAAACAAAGCTAGCGAGAGAAAAATACTGACGGAACAATTAATCTTCTTTTCATTTCTTCAATTGCAGCACAGATGCATTATGGCTTACCTCAGAATACACCTCGGTGCCACACCTGACCTTAAGACTAACTTTTCACTTACAAATTAAATTTAAACCTATGAGACAGTAGCATCAGAAACCATGAGAAATATGATCACTGGATCCAGTTATTCTTATAATGCTCAGGATGAAATGTCAATGGGCATTAGCTAATTTCATCAGTGATGCTTTTTATTAAATTCTTTTAAAAGCCATTCTGGTTTCCTTGCCAAATATGTCATATTAATTTAAGGCTGGAGACCTTGAAAGAAGGATAACCCAATTTGTACATTAATATGGTCGGTCTATGGTACATTTTGTGAGAATTAAAAGCACACACAGCAAAATATTTCCTCTGATACAGAGATACTCATGTTCAGGGTAAAGTTATCAAAAGGCATACCTTTCTTAGTTTAGACCACTTAGTTCCCAAGAATAGGAGCTGAACAATATGCCATATGTTCCCTTTTTAGATAATGAAACAGTGAGTTCCCTATGGAAAATTGTATATATGTATGGTGGGCTGCACAAACTGACATAAGTACGTGTGTGTTCTTGTTACTCTGTGGATCTCATGCCTTTTTTAATTATTACTTGTTGTTTCTCACCACATTGTAGGTCCTGGAAATGTCAGTCATCCAGACGTTAGGTCAAAACGTGCGTCCCACATGGTTTGACAACATAGAAAAAGCCTTGGCACCAGTCAATTGCCCTGTAACACAGAGAAAAGGCCTATGATGTATCGTGTATACACACCCTTTCACATTGTGTAGGTTCCTATTAAAAAAGGAGAATGAGATAAAATAAAAAAAGAAAGACTCTCTTGTTCCCACTCACTTCCTCAGTGCTTCTCTGTTTGCCTGATTTCCATAGTAACAAGTATGGTGCTTTGCTTATCCTGATTCCACTGTCTGAACTGGTGCACTAAATTTCCAAGAGAATTATGATGTTATGAATTCAAAGCAGCATGCTGTTTGATTACACATTTTTATTGTTATATCAGATTCCTGAAGACAAACAACTTTATACTGTGGCAACTGTCGACTGGAGCAACTCTTGCAGGACAATAGTCACATTTTCACACATGCAGAGTTTGCTGTTCAGACCAGGAGGCCAAAAGCAACTGTGGCAGACACATTACGTAAGCACGTCTTGTAAAAGGACAAATGCTGAAGTAGTAATATTCTTTTAATGTCTTACGACCTTAAGAGGATATATATGCGTGGATCGCGAGTGGATCTAAATATCTTCCGAAGGACTCCAAGTTACACCAAAGTTGTTCGGGTGAGTAAATGAACGTATTTTATTCTAGAAATAAGGTCCAGGTTGCAAAAAATGGAACTTCTCCTTTAATGCTTATGCTTTCAGTTACTCTGTAGATACTCTACATTAACTTATGTGCTCCAGCAGACACATATTGCATGATCTACCACTTTGGCTTGTAAGTGGCTGGCAGAATATAGCTTTTTCCAAATTACTGTTTGTAATGAATATTACTGAAATAATACAATACGCTCTGGTCAACAATGCAATAATTGCTACATAATATTATTGCCAAAAAGAGTTCTTAAACTGCACTCATATTATCATCAGAATAGATTTTTACTATAAAAGTGGAGCGATGTAATGACCCCCTGTAGACCTGCTGTCCTGCTGTGCTGTGAGTCATGTCAGTGTACTGTGGGTCACACTGTGTGGCTGAATAAGGGCTTAAAGGGCATGGACAGATCACTGACAAAACTTGTGATCTGTAACCCAACCTGACGGCAAACAAGCTTGTGTGAGACAGTGCAGCAGAATATTGCAGAGAGGCAGCAGGTAGTAGTGTGACACTGAGAAACTGCATCAAGCATTGTGGACACAAACACAGGAGCCCGTCTGCATCTGGGAATGTGTGAGGATTTGTGTTGTGTGTTGTGCTCCACCAAATTCAGACTCCAGTCTAATTAATGCAAAGTGATATTGGCGGACAATTGCCATTTAAAACGCACAAAGCACCGACACCGGGAAGAGGATGCATCTTCACTTAAAATAGTTCATGACTTTATTGCCATGAGGCAGAAACAATTGCTTGACACCCAGATTGTGACTTTTAATTTAAAAGAACTGCCAGTAAACAGAGAAGGCTGCGTGATACACTAGTGAAATTATGGACCTTGCCGGAGCTGGAGGGTATGAAGACAGCGACAAAAAAGAACAGACAAAAGAGGAATAAAAAAATCCTTTACTCTTCATTTCCTTGGGTTGAGAAATTAAACAAGGAGGGCAATAAGGAAGCTGGTTTCAACAGAAAGTCTCCAAAGATTTCTTAAAATGCCTCCAAGCGATGCATGAGAGTGACTAGTAATATGAATGCTCCTCTATATTTTTAGCTGCTTTTCATTGTCTGAATTTATAAAAAAAGAAGCATAATATAAAAAAATACAGAGCCCAGCGGATATCAGTGTTAAACTTTTTGATAATTTGTGCAACGGTGATAACATGTACCCTGAAATTGCTTAATTTGCCCCTTTGAATTAAGTGATTTTGTGATACACTTGACAGAAATAATGTTATCCTGTGACTATGGTTAATAGACTTCAAATCTAAAACGGTTGTGTGTAACTGACCAGAGCCTCAACTGAACCTGTGCAAACTCCAAATTACTATTACTGTTATGCCAAAGTGGCATGGCAACAAAGGCTGAAACACGGACCCCATAGCTGATACATATTTGAGAGAATGACAAAAATGACAGGAAAAAAGAAGCAAATGAACAAAAGCAGTGATAGGGAGAAGAAGCACCCCTGTGCTCCTAGTGGAGCAGTGATAAATTGTGTGTCCGACAACTTCTAATCACAAATTACAGCTTGTTGGCATTAACATGCGCTCAGATGTCTCCACACTTGGAAAATCTTTCATTATGTTGGGTTTTGCCTCACCCGCTTTGATATGATTTAACTCACCAAAATACAAATTCCAATGCCTTTAAGGCAGACTCCTGACTGTGTGGTGGTACCACTTGGGGGGCCACTCACTATCTACAAAAATTAGCTGGCAAAGCAGATGTTCTTGCAAAAGGTTTGGAATTTATTATGCTCTACAAAACAGTTCTTTCTCTACACTCTCTTCCACTGCATATTCAGTAGTGACCGCCCAGCCTTGTAGTTGCAAATCTAAATCACAGCCTTGTAGACTTGTTTATGTAAATAATTCATTCATTTTGGACAAAGGACTCAAAATATTTTAGCTCGCAGAATTTTTCCAACTCGACAAGGGAGCAGTGGTGCTTCCTCGTTTGAAAAAGGTTATATTTTCAATTTTTCCCGTATTTGCACTGATGTACTTCCTAATCATTTACGTTTGGATTTGCATTTCGATCACTGCTCTAAAAGAACAAAACAAAAAACAAAACAAAAAAAACAGTCCAACTCCTCATCAACTCTTAACAATTAGTGTATCCGACACAACACCTGACGATTGTCTTGGCCTGCAGAGAACAGTCAACTTGGCCAGTTATATTATGGCGAGCAGGAATGAGTTCATGGACCTCAGTATCTCTACTGGGTTGAAGTCTTGGCTCTTACCTTTCCTTTGTTTGAAGTCATTATGTTTAGTTTGATGGTTTTGATCATTATAGCATCAGCTTAGAGCTTCAGCTGGTAGACAGCCACCCTGACATTATCCTGTAAAAAACCTTGACAGACTTTACTAAATTTTCAGCAGGATGGCTACTACCCAGGTCCAGATACTGCAAAGCCTCAAATGATAATGCTCCCTCCACCCTATCTGAGGTGATGTTTTCATGTTGATTTTGCTATTTATGCAGCACATGGTGCTATACGTTCTCTCCATAGAATGAAACATTTAATCAACAGCTTTAATCAGTTTACAAAAGATTCCCCCAGTATGGTGTTGTGGAGTGTCAAGATACTCCTTGACAAACTTCAGTTTGATGTGTGACATTTGTCTTGTTATGTCTCATGTGGCAAGGGGGGAGTTTAGACAGAAATTAAATAATTAACCAAAAATTAACCAAACCAACAATGCCACCCAATGAATACAGGGAAAAAAGATCAAATCAAATGACAGATCTG
>OMNW01015673.1:81405-94400 GCA_900303245.1 Selene dorsalis
CAAATGACAGGTCTGTTTATACTGAGGTCAGGACAGGCGGTTCCATTCAACAGCAAAAGTATGTCTTTTAAATTAGATGAATTTTCAATTTACCATGAGGTCAACTTTACTAAATCAAAATACTACTAAACACTTAAAGACTATCCAGAGCTAGGAACTACCAGGTTATGGTGAGTGATGGGTAGAGGTATCACAAACGGGGCACCTCAATTTACATGTGGGTGGTGGTGAAAGAGGGGAAATTAGGGGTCGGGGGGCACTGTACACAGGCAGACACCATCACCAAAGAAGCCATGTCACCACAACTGAAGGCACTCAGCGTCTGGAAGTAGTGGAGTTAGAACCAGTTAGTGAGGGTTAAACAATGTGCAAAGCAGCAAAGAATAAATCTAAAGATAAACAAAGGAGAAAATTAATAGGAAGGTTATTACAACTGACCAACAACAAACTGAAGTGGTCAGCAAATATCAATAATCCAAAAAAACAAAACTATAAAACAACAAAACAATTCCAAATCAAATCTGAATAAATAATATCTGATAACAAAAGAAAAGGAAATTAAAAAAAAAAGACAACACAGAAACCTAAATACCAAAAATAATTGAAACAAAACTCCCCAGTGACTATCTCCTTTCACACAGGTATATGAAAAAGGCTCTGCAATTACAAGTCTCTACAAGCTACACTTGCACCAGCATGGAAATGGGTGTTGTACTAGGCACTATAAGTGCCATAGTGGGTACAGAATCAAGCAGCGGCATGCCATGCAAAACAAAGCAACATCAAGTAACAGAGCAGAAAGCAGAATAAAGAAAACTAATCAGTGAGTAAATCAGGGGTTACATGAAACCAAGATAATACAAAATTTGCAATATTCAATAAGGCAATGAAATCAAGGCAAAAAAAATAATACTAAATCATCCAGCAAGAGGGACCAATAAATCAAAACCATGCAAAAAAACAAAACAAAGTTAAGTGCAGCAAAGCAAGTTAACCAAAGAAAAGTCAAACCAAAACAAAGTAAAATCATGTAAAAACTGCAAAAATAACTCTAACAAGGCCCTACAACCAAGCAAAAACAAATCCAAATGCAGTAGCATTCCTGTCATGTGCAGGCTGGCAGTAGCTTTATCAGAGGCTAGTGGTGGAGGCCATGTCCTCCTGCCTCAGGCTTTACAGCCTGCAGACTCACATGAAAGTATTAAAACAAAAAATTCCTCTACATACCAGTATGAGTGTATATCAGGCACCGGGTGGAAAGAGTCCCTGCCACTGCCAAACGTCTACCACCAAACACTCGTTAACTGTGCATGTCGCTTATCTGGTGGCAAGCTACAAACCAAACAGTAAACATACTTGGGTGCGCACCCGCGAACAGGAGGAGAGAGAGGTTGGGACGGTCTGAAGTGCAAAACAATGATTATAGCATTTGAACAGACCTCATGTAGGCCTACCTGTGGTGTCTGGAGTTAGGTAAGGGGGCGTGCACTGAATGCGGAAAAAGAGAGCTGTAAGTGCTCTTCCGCTTTGAGGAAATGGAAACTCTTAGCAACAGGGGTTAACAAAGAAGTGAAATGGCCGCTACACTCCCTACCATCTTCCCATGGACACTATGCTCTATGCAGCCATTGGTGTACGCTAGACTAATGAACGGAGAGGATTATCCTGCTCAAATTTGCTTTAAGCCTTTATCTGTCACTCAGGTACTTTGTTAACTCTCTTGGGTGCTCACTTCTTAAGAGTAGCAACAAAATCAAATCATCTCCATTATTAGACACCTTTGTCAAACGTAATATCTAAACTCTTCAGCTTTATGCAAATCAACAGTTTTTGTAAGAAGTCTTACATGTCTCTTGCAAAGCACTTGATTTTGAATTGAGAACTCAATATATTTAAGTGTTTCTTTTTCTGTTCTATGTGTAATAAGTCAAAGTAGCTCTAACCCACACCTTCAGGCTTGTTTCATTGATCAGACTCCTGGTTTGATAACTCCTGACTTCAATTAGCTTTTCTTCATGTCATTAGCTGAGGGGTTCACATTCTTTTCCCTGTCTATACACTGTGACTATTTTTATGTTAACGCTTTTCAGACCAGAATAATAACAACAGTTTGAATGTTAATTAGTTTATACATGAACGTTATTTCAGAACCACCACTTGCTTTGTCTTTCCACTGAATTAAATTTAAAGGGGTAGTTCAACATTTTGGCAAATTTGCCTATTGCCATAATCCCTATAGTCATAGGGGTAGGTTCATTACCTTTAATTATCAGTGCCTGTTGTTTTGAGATCCGTGGGGCAGAGATGTGAGCTGCTCAGCAAACACAATGGAGGTGGATGGTACAAGGTCCCCTGTCCCTCAAAACTCATCAGATACACAATCCAACAACTCCAAAACGCTTTCATGGACAAGTTGTGACCTGCACATTCACCATGTTATGAAATAATCATGTATAATTATGTAAGATTATTATATTATATTATAGAACACATGAAGCAAATACTCAGAACTACTAGCACTTTTGAAATCACTCCGCCCAGCAGCCACGTCTGGAATGTAGTTCCGGCTATGCATTTGCCTCAAAAACTCCATCTTGTAATGTTACATTATTATTATAATAATAATAATAATGCATGTGTTTATCATTTGAAAGCTCTACTTTTATTGCTACAATTATACTTTTATTGACTGTTTTTGAGTTCCCATGCAGTTGTAACATTTTTTTGTCATGTGCCACTGAATTCCAGATCTTTGTTGAGTGGTGGATTCCGCTTACACACACCTGGATACTGCCTAAAATTCATACCCAGTATGCTTAATGACCTCGTTAAGCTGAGGGGGGGTGAAGGTGCTCTTAGCCTGCCGTATTTTGCTAATTGTTTTTTAATTACACCTCAGACTGTATCATCTGCAGTTATTTGAGACAGCAGGTCAGTTTCCTCATGGAGCCATAAAACTTTAATGAAAAGATAAGGTATGCTTCTTTTTAGGCTTCAGATTGACTCGGGGAAAAAAAAAGACATCTAGCTCACATTTCTTCACAGATTTCAAAAACAAGGTGGTGACGTAATTTCGGGTGTAAAGTTTTCAGAACTTTGTTGACACGCAATATAAAATGGTCTGTTTTGCTTCTGTTGCAATTATCACTGCGTCCACAACATATGCTGTACACTGGTGGTGTCAATCAAATGATGGTTCTTCGAGCTTGATTTCACAAAGGCTTCACCCTCCAACAGGCTTGTCTGTAAAGGCTGTCTGTCTGGACGGCAGGGTGTTTCTGTAAATTCATCAGCTCCAGCAGAGGAATCATTTTGAAGCTGAAGATCTTATGGCATAGAGATGACGACACCAAGTACCCCGCTTCTCCACAAACTGTGCTTGCTGGCATCCACCTGTCTCTCCAGTCGACTTAAGAAGATGATGACCTTGAAGTGGTCAGCAAGGCACCCTTCCTCTCCTGTACCCATTGAAGATCCCCCTACTGCCCCTGCAAGGTGTGCTGAGGTAATGCACAGAGATCTCTGCTCAAGCTTGGCCCCATGTTTTTTGGTTTGTGAGACTTCAGACAGACTTTAGAAATGTTGATGTTTCATGCTCCTGTCATGGGCAACCTTTGGCAGCTGGTCAAGCAAACCCAGCAGGAGACCTTGAAGCAGAAGCCCAAGGTTCCAATTTTATGCTGCTTCAATAAACTGTCAAGCAAAACTGAGAAATTGCACTCTTGTGTTGGTTATTTGGATGAGGCCATGCAGGTGTATGTTGTCCATACTACAGTTATCCGGTTTGGCTGAAGGTGTTATGCTCTGGGGACGTGACGTCTGACCAGCAGCTGTGAGACGAAGAAAGGGTCGAATATGGTTAAATCTACCTCTTCACAGATATGGCCAGAAGCAACATTATCCTATTCAGTGTGTCTAATATGAAGCATAAGAGGAGGTTTCCTCCTTCTCCTTGTGGGTCAACATCACCCTAACAACATACTTTTTTATTCCCACAAGGGAAGGGCTTGTTTGAATTTGAATAGAAGTTGATGAATGTTACCCTGTTTCTCCAGGATCCTTTTCCCTGTGGCCTGATTGTTTTACAGTGAGGCATTTAATGGGCATTTATACAACCAGCACTACTCTGTGTCAGTGGGTCACTCCTGATTAGCCAAGCAAGTGTGCACAAATCAGTGTATTACTCCTCAGGAGTCAGAGAGTGTGCTTGCTATAGGGCTCTATTTGTGCCGTTATTAAAGGTCAAAATTCTAAACTGTAATTTATTTACACTACAGTTAACGGTAAAGAAATCAGATTTTTTTTCGAAAGCCCACAGAAACCATGGAGACTTTTCCCCTTGCTTTCTCCTCCCCACTGTGCTTTCATTATGTGTCAATCTCGACTAAGTCCACTGAAGTGAAAGCAGTCAATATCACCCTGCTCTGTACCACGTGAAGGGTGAACTTTAATCGTGGACTGCATTGGGTGCATCGGTCCTCTAAGGGATGGCTCATCTTCCAAATAAAATGTGTTGAAGCAGAAAGAACAAGACCCCTGATTGCTTTTAAAATACTGGAGAAGCTGCTCTCGCTCCATGTTTAGGCTGAGGAGCATGAGACAATTTCTTAACAGTGATTTCAGTTTTATTTCTGATTCCACCCAGTAACATCTTGCTGCAACACTGAAGACAAAACCCGGAAAAAGCTTAACATGTGGTCCTGACAGCAGCTAAAAGAGGATACAAAATGATTCATCTTTTATATTGACCCACAAACTGAGCACAGTTTTAACAACCTGCCAGTTAACCAGCTGTTTGGAGGTCATTATATTATTTTCATAATATGATTTATAATTACATTTAATTTTAGTGCCTTTTACAACATTAATTCACTTGGTACTCAGTGTGAAGAAACAAAGTTGTCAGCAATTGCCAATCCCAGTAAGGCAGCATACAGCTACAATTGCATACCCATTAGACTACTTTGTTGAATGTAATAACCAAATGATGGTTGCTGCTGGTGGTAATACTGCCTTAAGGTTATAGCTGTCAGTGATCATCTCCTGCAATGAGCATTACAGGCTAAGCCCTCCCCACACCCATCCTCCAGGACCCATAAAGGCCACCCTGCGCTTTTGTTCAGGCAATCTAGATACGCATGGACATTAGTTTCGAAAGCCAAATGGTGCAATTCAACCCTGACCTGCCTTCAGCATAAAATGAATTGAGACTGAATTATTCTCCCCCAGTTACTTTCCTATGCAGCACCATCATAAAGAGCAGTCGCTCTAATTTCCTTTGACAAATCGTTAAAGAGCCCCGGCACTAATGTGTCAATTCATCTCCACTCAGGCTACTTCAGTATCCATCCCTACACACAAACACACATACACTCACACATGCACACACAACTTGAAGAAAATATAAAGTACATCACAGTACCATTGTGTTTATAATGTATAATAATCAAAGAGAAAATCTATGTACATTTTGTACTACAGGTTTTGAAAAGAACCATTTACAGAGTTTGCTTTTTTTGGGGATGTGTTGCGTGTGTTTCTATGTTTAGTACTTGCTTTTACTACTGTGGCACCCTAGTGCCAATATGTAACTCAACACCTTAAACTGTCAGTGGTGTATTGATTTAAACAGGGACTAAATCTCTGCCTTTAGAAATGTAGATGCTGCTCGGGGACTGATGCTGTGTGACACATGAAGAGATTTGTTCAATATATGTGGTCAAAATTAGAAACAAATACGTGCAGACAGTTCTCAGCCCTTCATGTTTTCCTCTGTTGTACAGCTGGCTCACATTATGAAGAGCAGCACCTGTGAATTTGTATTGATCAAATGGAGACACAGAGAGGGGCTGCAGCCAGTTGAAAGCTGACAAAGAAAACCTTAATTTCCTCAGGCTGTAGAGATAGATACACTAAAACAACGTTTTAGCAATAAAAAGGACTGACGCAGTCCTTTTGATGCTTCCCCTCATTAATGGTGTGCTCAACAAAACAAGATGCGCATCTGAAACCTTTTAATGGAAAAAAAAAAAAAAAAAAACTCCCATTGACGACCCAAATGAATTTTCAGATCAGACCTTGTTTGTGTCTGTCTCTCAAATCTATCTCCACAAATTCATTTGAGGGTAGTAATCATCAAAATCCTACCCCTGACAGCTTCATACACAGATTTATTTGCTGAACAAGCCAAGCAAAACTTACAAAAATCGATATTCAGTTAATTACTAATTGCCTACTTCAAGCTTGCACAATTAAAAACTACTCCCTCACTATTTCTCAGTATTGGGTTCTTTGTTTGTCTTCAGCTTTGGGTTTTTTTGAATCATTTTGTATTAGACATCATGGAATCATTTTGTATTAGACATCATGAGGAGGTAGAGCCGATTAGGCTAGATAAGCGCGGGTTAGTGTGAGGGTGTATGACTAACCCCGTCCCCCCGAAACTGAGCTAATTGTATTTGCAATGAAAGAATCTGTTGTGCTGGATGAGATGTTTTTTGTCCTCATGTTATTTAGATTTACATGTTTTTCTCTCTAAATTGAAACATTCTGCATATGGAGATTTTCCATTAACGTTAAGGATGTAATGCTCCCTATTGATCCCTGCAGAGTTCTGCTCTGAGTCAGTGGTCATGTAAATGACATGTGTCAGCTATGCATGCAGAGTGTGTTCTGTCTACATGTTGCACCCCTTGCTTGTTTTGTGGATGCACAACAGAGCTCTGAACGCTTTAAACTGATCATGACTGATCATAAATGCAGCTCTCGCCTGTTTCAAATTCATACATCATACGTGTTAAAGCGCTGCTGTGTTCTCATATATTTGCTGGTCTGCAGCTGTGCTTGGGTTTCACACAACTTTATTTCTATTTTATTTTTTTCCTAGAGATGAAGCATTGCATTTTAGTATTGCATTTTTTCCCACTTTCTTTGTTAGTCATCACAATCCCCTGTTTGGTTTAAAAAAAAAAAGGCTGATTATTAAACACCACGGAAACCTGTATAATTAAAACACATGACTTCTTAATTATTAAAAACACATAAAATCAGAGTACACAGTGCAGTGACATCACTTTCAGGAGAAATGTTGTTGTGAAGTTCCTCTGTTCAGTAAAGAAGGCACACTCTGCATGCCTCACCTGTAGTAAACATGCAGTGGATTTGTTGCGTGCCCCTAATCTTTTTTTAATTGTGGGGGTGGGAAGAGTGATCTTCCTTTTGTGGCTGTTCTAAGTCTAATGCTGCTAAGACTATTAGGATTGAACCATGGCAAATGCTTTGGGGAAGTCTTTTGTTAAGTAGATGTTGGTGCATAAGCGATAACAAGATTGAGTTGCTTTCATGTTCAACAACAAAGTTTTGGATAATCCACAGGCAGAGTAGGGGTAATATGGTGTGGCGTCAGGCAGGAAGAGCTCAGAGTGCATCCCACTGGTTAGTTCAACTGATTCCAAAATGAAAATCTTACCCCAGTTTTTACTTAAACTGACAGAACATACTGCGATGACTCAGTTACCTATAATCTCTTCATGAAAATGCTTTTCACTTTCAGGAAATCCAAACAAATACAGTCATCCTTGAGACAACAAATAAATAGAGTATAGTGACTACAGCCTGTTATATCACTGAAAGCGTGATAACCAATCAGCCTTGTCTTACATGTTATTTAAAAAAATATATGATGAATTCTTTCTGTCTTTTTTTAACAAATGTGACCAGAGATGCTAGGAAAACTAATATGCACTAACATCCTTTGTTTGTTGTTAGGGTTAGATTTAATTTGGCTGTGTCTACTGTCAGTGTCAAATTGTAAACTGTCACATTCCTCCAACAGCTGCAGCAGCTAGGAACACTTCGCATTGTCCCTTTTCCCTTGTGGCCCATCTAGTACTAAACATTTCAGCACCGAGCATTTGAGGCAGCGCATTTAAACAAAGAAATTGTTGACTTACGTAGCAACAAGGGTTTAAGGATGCTCCAAAGCAGTCTGCAAGCGTTTGAGCAATAGCATATGATACAGTGTGTAAAAATGTGTGCAATGCAGTCTCTATGGTGATGGTAGCCAATGTGATATAATGGGAACTTACAGGCATTGGAGCCAAAACAGTGACATGATAGGCACATCGATTTATTAAAACTGTGCTATACATTAGCACAATTTTGCTATACTTAAAGCTGAACTGTGCGACCTTGTTAGTCAAAGGAGCAAAAGTAACATTGTTAGTGCCACCCTTCTCACCTCAGTTGGTTAAAAGTTGTCACTAATCACATTGCAGGCGCCTGTGGAAAGTGGTTCTTAGAAAGCCACAGCAGGCTCTGAAGAATCAGGTGGTGGAAAGAATTAGCATAAAATAAATGCTGGGATTCACATGTGGCTTCGACTGCAGCTTCGTCTGCAACACATTTAGCATGCTGTTATCATTTACTTCCACTGTTGCTATTCCTTTACCTTTTATGTCACCTCACTCTTCACAGTTTTCTTTTTCAAAAAAAAAAATCACAGTTCATGAGCCTAGCGACAGTTGAGAGGACCTGAGTGTGCACCGTAACATTCAAGATTTGTTTAAAGGCAATTAACACGGCCCATGTTCAGGTTCACAGCCGGCACCGAGGCGGCAGGAAATGGGAAAACAAATCAGAAAATTAGCAGGAAGATGAGGCAGCAGCAGCAGCAGCAGCAACAGGTATTCCTAACAGGGAAGAAAGTAACTGGCAGACAACAGGAAAACAGGAATAGTTTGAGCACTTTAGCAGCATGCTGACAGGTAATCTAGCAAAGGACAAAAAAGAAAAAAAAAAAATACTCCCTCTGCATAAAAACACAGACACAAATTGGAGATTAGGAGACAGTGAAGGCAGGCGGCCGATCAGCACTGATAAGGATGAACAACAGGTGGGAGGGATTATGTGGGGAAACAAAAAAGGCTACCTGGTGGACTGGTGTAAAAAAAAAAAAAAAGCAGTAAAAAAAAGCAGCAGTGCTGAGAAAACACAGCGAGGAAAAGAAGAGTGGCCAGAGAGAATGGAGGAAAGGATAACTTTTTACATTTGGTATCACTGGCATCAAGTGGTTCACAATGAAGTGATGCTCTGCAGTTTTGTCCATGCTGGGGCTTTATTGCTGGAGTGTACACACCGCTCTTGATTTTTTGAAGTGTTATTTTCCAATGCTTTGAACAACATCAACACATTTTTGTAGTGATATCAGACCAGCTGCCTTCACCCTTTTCTGAGTGATTATAAGTTGAAAAACTATAAGGGCAGGGCTTTTTGAAAGAGAACCCAGCACGCTCTTAACCCTTGCCACAGTTTGATTACAGATCAAACAGAAGAGTTGAAGATGCCACCTACCCTACTTCATATCTTGTATACACATGAAAAAAAGTACTCAAGCATAACTTCCCAGACTTTTGATCTGCATTTCAATCTATTCAGGTGCACATCATTGGAGTGAGATCCATGCTCCACAGTGTATCTTCACATTATAGGTGTTGATTTGCTAAAGGAACCTTTACCAGCTCTTGTATGGTGCGAAACTCTTTCATTTTTCCCTCATACAAAACCAGCCTTAGACTTGACTGAAGAGCATTATCATCAGCAATGTCATATAAGTTCACAGCCATGAAGGCCATACTCACAACCAGGTGAAAAACTGAAAAAACTAACAACTGCTGACTAAATTATGGAAAAAGGGGACAGCATAAGCCACTGGCAGTAATTATGTTCATCCTCCCATAAACAGACCCTCTGGCCACCCTGGGGTGAGTGCTTACCATAAGGTGAGACTGTCTTCTGTCTTGTTTCAGAGGTTTATTCAGAACGCATATGTGAGAAAGTCTCATTACCACCCTGCAGGGAAAAGTGTAAAATGTCCTGCTGTTTCTGAATGTGCTATATGTCTGAATGTGTTGTTTATCTCGGTCTCTTGCGATATTTGTGACAATATTATGATTATATCACCTCAAACAATGAAATTTATGAAAAGACGTTTATTACATCTGATTGTGAATTTCTGATCATCATCTGTAGTTCAGAAAGTAATAAAATGTGGATCAAGCAAAAATGCATAGAAACCAACTGCAATGAGGCGTCCTTAAGTCTTTTCGCTGTATGGCTCCACAGACAGTAGGTTCTAGTTGAAGATACATCCAAGATGAAGAGATGCCTATGGAGATATTACAAATATTCCAGGGGTTGCCTCTGAGCTGAAAAGTTTTTGTTAAAGTTACTAACTCCAGGACAACCTCCAGTCAAGGTGTCAAATCAAAGAAGGAACGGCACAAGTATGAGCAGATGATGCCTTTAGATTCCTCCTGATCATTTTGCTGTGTATGATCAAATCAGGTAAAGTTTGCTGTACTTTCCTCAGCAGTGCTTAGGAAAAAAAAAAAAAAAGTTGGTCTGAAACCCAAGTACAAGAAGAGAGCAGATCCAGTTGACAAGCCTTGGAAAGTTGTCAAAACACTAAGTTAAGTCAAGTAATGTTGCATTCAGTCCATGCACACTGAACCAAGGGAAATCTGATTCGGTCCACTGCTGAGATTGATCCAGAGCTTGAGTTTGCTCTCTTGCAGACATCACTGAAATTCTCCTCCAGCTCGTAGACTGGGACCGCGGCTAGAATCACCTCCCCCCCAAGCCCTGGAATCTCTGTATTCCCAAAGCAACCCCTCAGTCCTAATTGGCTTTTGTGATTGGCTTGTTAGATAGCCAGGGTCCTATCCTGAAATTCCCACTCAAGTGTGGGGGGCCCATTCATTTTCACCGTGGGCAATGGAGCCCTAACAAGATGTCCGGTCCTGCAGGCAGGCCGTGGTGATCCTCCAGAGGGCAATCAGTAGACTCTCTCACCTCCAGTGTCTTAGATAGGGTGTCCCTCAGGTGATGGCCGGGGCCAGGGATCAAGGAGGCTGTCGCTATAATACTCTTACTCTTAAACACAAGTTTATTCCTCAACTCCAGTCCATCGAACTAATTAAACTCGATGCTCTGGAAGAAGCCTGACTTCAGCACTTATATAAACCTTAGTGATAATAATGGCCAATGTTGAACTGCCACACAGACTCCAGAGAAGTTTGCTTGAGCGTGACTGTTTGTATTGTGTTGTACTACATTCTGGTTACTTATTTGGCTGTTCGCAGTACATTCATAGGGACACAGTTAAAAAAACAACCCAAAAAAGACATTAATAATATTGACAGAGCGGTATCTTATCGCTCTTGCCGTAATATCCTGTTTAGAATATCTTCTTCTTATTGATTGTGTAATTGACTTTTAAAATGCAATATTAGGAGGTATCTCACAGAAACAACCAGAGTGATTTTTAATGACACAAAATTGATTCACCAAGATGTCATACAGATCTTTACAGATAATGTTTTAACTCAAGAACTTTATTAATGTAATAAATTCACCAGACACATTATTGGTCTTCGGGTGAGGAGCAGAAGATTCTGTAGTAATTTGTACGCCGTGAGCTTGACAGACGTCTTCTCTAGAGGGGTGATGGAAACTTGGAAGCTTTCTGCTCTGTAGGCTGTCCCTTGTACAGTGTAGTTACCATGAGAAATCATTTACAGAAGACTTGCTTCTAATTTACTTTGTCTCAATAATAAAAATTTCCTTCATTGCACGATAGTAATTTCTTTGCATTCCAGACAGTGGTGTGCCTGAACATCTGCTGTTCAGTGTGCATATTTCTAAATGGTATTTTTTCATTTTGTTTTTAGTTTTTGTAATGGATTAATCCAGCTACATCAGGATAGTCAGTGGTGCAAGACTAGACATGGACTTTGTGTTTATGCATCAGATGTTTTGGAAAATTGTGGCCTGTTCATAACGATGCCAATTCACTTTGTTTTTGTATTGGAAAACACTTTTGTCCTCTGAGGTAATTGCCTCAAATAGCAGGTTGTTCCGGAGGAGAGACAGATGACTACACATGAGTGATATGTGGCAAGGGCTGAGATCAATTAAGATCAAAAGTCTGAGGGTGCTGCTAAATTTCAATTTGAATTCAGGGATTTGAATTTGAATCAGAACGCAAAAGAGAAAGAATGGAAGGAGATGGCTTCATTGAATCTGACTGAAATGTAGTTGAGGGAGAATTCAAAGTAGTAAAATAGTGCACGAGATAGATAGATAGATAGATAGATAGATAGATAGATAGATAGACAGATAGACAGATAGACAGACAGATAGATAGATAGATAGACAGATAGACAGATAGATAGATAGACAAGTACAAGGCTTCAGGCTTACTGGACTGTTGCTAAGCAACACAAACAGTTTCCTGACCTGCACACTTGCTACTTGTCTATAGGGGAGAGTGGGGTAAGTTGGGCATAGGGGCAAGTTAAACCACCCATTGTTGCTAGGAAACCATAAGAAAAATTGTGCATGTGACCAAATATTTAGGAGGAAGGCATCATTTCATGCAGTCTGTGAAGTCAAGAACCACATGGGTAAAGTGGTTTGACATTTATGTCCAAAACAAAACATTTTTCTTTCTCGAAAGTATATTCAGTCGATCATAAAGAATTGTATTTACACCATAATAGATCATTTGTTTTAGTTATGGTATCTATCAGCTACAACATGAGGTAGTAAACCTAGGATGAAGGTGCACCATTTTAGCTGTGGGGACTAATAAAGTCAATATGGTAGTTGAGCAAGTTGAGCCACCTGCCCTAAATGAGTGCATTTTGGCCGTATATGTCCTAATTATTAAATCAAGATTCTGGATGTTTACGATTACAGTAAGTAAGTTCCTGAGAAGAGGTAAAGCTGCTCATGGTAGGCCAAGCTTTACTTTCAAAGAGAAAGATGAGGGATTCTTCCCAAAATAAAAAGCAATTGCAAAACTTCCCAAACCTCACTGAGTTGGTGGTTCAGCGAGAAGATCCCAGCTGTTTGTATTCCACTGCAACCTGGAGAGGTGGAGTTCTGAGTAAAGGGGGAGGTGGGCGATGGATGGAAGGGAAGGAGGGGGGGGT
>OMNW01015674.1:0-12931 GCA_900303245.1 Selene dorsalis
AACCGGGACCGGAACCCGAAGCGGAACCGGGACCGGAAACCGAACCCGAACCGGGACCGGAACCGGGATTAGAACCGGGACCGGGACCGGGATTGGAACCGGGACCGGAACCCGAACCCGAACCGGAACCGGGACCGGAAACCGAACCCGAACCCGAACCGGGACCGGAACCGGGATTAGAACCGGGACCGGGATTGGAACCGGGACCGCAACCCGAACCGGAACCGGGACCGGAAACCGAACCCGAACCGGGACCGGGATTGGAACCGGGACCGGGACCAGATCCGGGATCCAGACAGGGACCGGGATCGGGACCAGGACCGGGATTGGAACCGGGACCGGGACTAGATCCGGGATCCAGACAGGGACCGCTTCCGACGACTTGAAAAGTGACATAAGTCAAATAGTCTAGCTACACACTAATCCAAAATGGCGCCCATGAAAAAGCCCTCACTTCACTGGTCGTGTGTTTTAATGCTGATTGTTTCACTTTGTTTCTTAAAGAATCTGAGGTGGGACATTGAATCAGGGTCATCTAGTGGGGAAAGTTACAAGTACCTCTCTCTAAGTGTAGCAGAAAGGGTGGTCCTCACTCCATCTGCACACTTACCTGGAGCTCACTATGATGCCCATACAGGAATGTGTGTGTGTGTCCGTGTGTGTGTGTGTCTGGGTGTGCACGCTACATTTATGAGGAAAAGATTTCTCTCTGCAGAAAAGCTTGAGTCTGAGCTGCAGCCTCATCTCTTTTCCTGGATGCTCAGATGATGTGACAAATACTTTTCCATTAATCTCTGCAGGCAGCCATTATTACAGTCACACCTTACTGTAAAGCACAAAGCGTTTGTTGCTTTGTAGCTCCAAATGTTCAAATGGTGTTTAAGAAATTCAGAATTTGATTTTTTTTCAGCAAAGATGAGTTTGCAGGGACGGACTTTTTTGACACATCTGCCCACTGTCAAAGTGTCACTCAGCTTTACTTTGTGTTCTGTGTTTGTCTTTATTTTCTCAGGTTGTGTACAGACGAGCTGACATGGCCATCGGCTCCCTCACTATCAACGAGGAGCGTTCAGAAATCATTGACTTCTCAGTGCCGTTTGTTGAGACGGGCATCAGCGTCATGGTTGCCCGCAGCAACGGGACGGTTTCCCCATCAGCTTTTCTTGGTAAGAAATAACCCACCTCTTCTTCTCCACCCATTTTATTTTGATAGTGTTAAAATCAAACTGGTCATAACATGCGTTAATCCTGGAGCGTGATTTACAGTACGTGTTAGCCATGTTGCTGCCAACCTCTTCCTCACCAGCTTCTCCCAGGATGGCCTACTTAACGAGTTCTGTCTCTGCAAACGCTTCAGGAAACTTCCCATTAAGCTTTTATCCTGGTGATAACTGTAGCCTACAACTAAATCCCCTTACGTGCCGCTCACACACCTAAATCCCCTTTTCCAAACCCCAAACAACAAAATTCTGCACAAAATGAATGGTGCACTTCTCTCCTTCTCATTTTCACATCAGCCGGCTCTTCGTCCTCCCTCCTGCTATCCTCCTACCACACATGGTGACCTCCATCACGAGCTGCAGTTCAGAGGCAGGAAGTACAAAAGAGACTTCCTCTAATCCTTTATGTTTGTGCCTTCACTTCTCCTCCTTCTCCTCCTCCTACTTCAGAGCCCTACAGCCCAGCAGTGTGGGTCATGATGTTTGTGATGTGCCTGACCGTCGTGGCGGTGACAGTTTTTGTGTTTGAATACTTCAGTCCCGTCGGCTACAATCGAAGTTTGGTGAGCGCCAAAAGTGAGTTTCATGTCTCTTTGTTTAACTTTCACTACTACCGAAAATTCATCATCACACCAGAGGTAAAAAAGGAGAAGTCCACATCTATCCCATAGAGTCCCATATAAATCATTTTTTGTTAACCGCACATGTTTTGCAGTGTCTGCTGTTTTCTGACTGTCATTTCAAGATATATTAAGTTATTTGTGTTTACTTAATCTAAAAATACCCAAAGCTGCAAAATATTTAAAAAAAAAAAAACAAATCCATAAAATGTTCTTAATTTGCATCTTACAAAGCATTTTCACAGTAAGCCTGTGTGCCAGCCACTAAATCCAGCCCCATCGGCACATCCCGCGATGTTAAGAGTTCCTCAACAGGATTTTGGGGAGAGGGCTAATCAATCCCAGAATACAGCGCTGACAGAGCGTGCCTTGTCTGCGGGTCCGAAAGGTCATTTTCCTGTTTTAATTAGCATTCGTAGCTGCGCTAATCGAACTGTGATTGATGGCGGTGGCACCCTTCGTTGCTGCACATGAGCAGCAGTGGCAGAGAGCGATGGAAAACAGGCCGGGGCTGTGAAATTGTTCCGTTGTTTGGGAGTTTGCAGAAGGGCGTGAGATAGCTGGTGAATACTTACACAGTGAACAGTAGCCATATTTAGTTTGATGAGAGAACATGTAACCAAAAATGTGACTTTAAAATGTCAGTGGGACAATGATGACACATTTTGCCTCAGGTGCGTGAAGAAGTGACCAAGTTTATTTTCACACGCTGATAGAAACCACAACCTGAAACACGTTGAACTGCCAGTAGAATTCTTCTTACATACTGAAAGTGTTGCTGTGGCTTCTTACCTACCTCTCTCAGGGGTTATTGATCCATGCAGTATAGTAGTTTTGGTTTTATTTCAAGTTTCCAAATACCCCTTTTTGAGATTGCTGCCTCTTTCTTCTACTCTGAAAAAAATTGTCCCACTTCAGGAGATGCCCAATATGACCTGTGTTTTTGTTCAAATGACAAAACCTCTCCAGCATCGTCAGGAATTATGAGAAAAACAGGAAACAGTGCAACAGTGTCTCTGCAGAAGATAGAGGTCTTAGTATTCACCTCATATCTCCCACAGAAAGTTGATGTCGGTTCAACGACCTTAACCAAGTGTTTATTTTACCTCAAAAATGTAACATAATAATAGTAATAGTACAATAGTAATAATAGCTATTGTCCCTAATTGTGAACAAAAACATGATGTATTTGAAACACACTGTCATGTGTGGTGGTGCTTTGCCCTTGGTAGCGCTGTGTGTATTTTGAACTGGAGCGATGTAGCTGACCTTTACCTATTTTAGTCAGTTAAGGGCCCTTTACTTCAGTAAAGCAAAGGTCGTCCTGTTTGTATTTTACCTTCATGTAAACAGGTCCTTCAGAGATAAAGAGCCCTTTTCTCCCTCTGGGTTGTTTTCCATATTCAATGCAGGACATTTTTGGCAGGATCTCAAGCCTCTCTGACTCTGTCCTCTGTCTGTTTCCTCAGCTCCCGGTGGCCCGACGTTCACCATCGGGAAGTCAGTGTGGCTCCTCTGGGGCATCGTCTTTAACAACTCAGTCCCCATTGAAAACCCTAAAGGAACAACAAGTAAGATCATGGTCCTGGTCTGGGCCTTCTTTGCCGTCATCTTCCTGGCTTCTTACACCGCCAACCTGGCTGCCTTCATGATCCAGGAGCAGTATATCGACACAGTGTCAGGCCTCTCCGACAAGAAGGTAAGAGACTGAACAGACAAGAGTTTTTACTGGGTGTAGTAACCTCAGAGTGATTATGAGGCAGGATGTCTATTTAAAGTCCACTCAGACACTCAAAGAGCAGGCTGTTTTTGTGGACACTGAGATATGGAAGAAACCACGTCTTTGTGTTTGAATCCAGCTCAAGCTACATCAAGACCTCTTTCCTCTATTCATCTGCATTGACTCACAAACTATGGGCAGAAGAGACAAAAGACATGAAGAGAGCCTTCAAGATGAATTCAAGTAAAAGGACTTTGTTATGAACGCCTCTGTCCTTTTCATATCAGTGGGGATCCTGGTGGCATGAATGACTAATCAATTACTGCCTTCTGTCAATACAGATGGTGTCTGAGTCTCGACTTGTCCTGTCAGTGTTTTGGTCTGTCCATCAATATTCCCCCCGTGTCGTCTCCAGCTCTCGTCTCTCTCATGCTGCTAAAACAAGATCGCAAAATGTCAGAGATTAAAAAAAACAACGAAAAAAAAAAAACCAGTCAAGTCACAGAGGAAAACAACGCCCACAAATTTCTCTAACACTTAAAAGTGTGTGCACACAAAGACACACACACACAGACACACACTCAACCTGGAAACAGGGCCTCAGAGGAGCTTTACAAGAAAGCAGTTCATTCTTCACAGATAGCGAAAACAACTCCCAGGCAGGGATCAGCAGAGCCACCTCATTGATCTGTAGTTGTATTAACTGGCTGTATTAACTTTATGCAGATGTATTATGTCCCACAGCATGAAAGATTGATATGAATTTGCACACAGCACAACCTCAGCTGCCCCTAAATTCTGCAATCCTACACCACAGAGGATTAGAGTGGGGGGTGGGCTTTAGGGTCGTAGGCTGGCTGGGTTCACATCTCACAGGTTTAAAGGATAAGGCCGGTGGTAGTCTGTCTTTTTCTTATCGTCAATAAATGTCATGAAGAAGACCATGACCAACAAATGTGTTTCTCCTGATACTTCCTCTACTGCTCCTTGTCGCACTGTGGGAAAATCTGACGGTGGCAAGAATTCACATTTGGACCTGGTTAAAAAATGTTGTCAAAGCAACACTATGTAGTTTCTAAACTAATTTAAGTGGTAGAAAAACGGTTAACAGGATGAATGTGCCGCCGCTGCAGCCTGAGTGGGGTGGCGCCGCTTGATCGGGTAGGAACGGTATCGGCAATGACACTGGTGATTTGTGACACTAAGTTTTGAATTTAGCTTGGCGTGAAATTTTGTGTATGTGTGCCAGGAACAGAACCAGGACCCATACCCGTTCTGGTTCTGGTCCTGGCAACGGTTCTGGTGTTGCTCTTCTCAACCAGAGTACCAGTACCACTAATACTACATAGTGTTGTTTTAAAATAAAAAATTAGCCGACATGCTAATTTGATTGATTGTAGCACAGGCTGTTGTTCACCTCCCACTCCCTCTGTGCTGTGATGACAAAACCATGACGCTGTCCATGGTGCTGAAGAACAGACAGATCTATACAGCCTCTTCATGTGATATTAAATTGTCTCTGTAGTAAGTAGTTGTGGTCGAGTAAAATGTAAAAGAAGCGAAATAATGCACCACCAGTTTTGTTGAGCTGCTGATGCCACTTTTCCAAGGAACTCCGTAAGAAACGTTGAAACATAAGATAAGTCATATGGTGCTAGACAGGTGCCGTGTACAGATGGTCACACTGACTCTCTAATTTACTCTTTGTTTCAATTTTGACAGGACTAGAGGTCATTAATTCTGTAAAAAAAATGTCAGTGATTACTGTGTATTCCCCTCATAATGCCAACTCCAGCAATTAAAAGGCATTAATTAACTGGTACAATTACAAATTGACAACACTGTTTCTCTAGCAATTATACACAGGAAACTAGTCTGAAATTACTGTGAAATGAGTCTGAACTGTGAAATTGTAATAATATATAAAGTGTATAGTGTAATAACCTCACAGTTCCCACTCTCCAACTCATGTTAATTATCATGCGTCATGTAATTGGAGCTGATTCTTGATCCCTTTGGTTATTAGATACACTCCAGACCCAACAGAATAAAAAAAACCTCATTAGAATGAATATGATTTGACCTTGTTCAGGTCGACCGTAACATGAAGGCATAACTAAAACAATAATCAATAATCTGTGGTACAGAAAACAGCAATACTATTGACCTATAGGATCAATATATTTTGGCCTTTAAATGGGGATTTTTATTCTTGAAGCGTTATTGAAACATTATTGACATACCCTTACACACACATCAAGAGTTATTGCTTGCTGTGTTTGATCTCTGTATAGTAAGTGATGGGGGAAGTTCACTTGATATGAAGTACACAGAAAGGACCCAGATGCCGGACTCAGACAAGATGAGGATTGATGAGGAAAAAGGTTTATTGGATATTGATCGGCTGGTCTAGAGGTGGCTAGGAACGGAGATCCATTGGGAGCTAGAGGAGGTAAGGACAAGGGGGGAACCTGGCTGGTAGTGGAGTGGACTGGAAAAGGGGCAGGCAAAGAAACAGGCCGAGGAACTGGCAGGTTGAGTGGTGATGCTGAACACAAAGGAAAAACAGGTTGTCCAACAAGTATTTGCCTGAGACGCTGTCTACCACTGCTGTCACGGTAACGATCTGGCGGGCAACGGTTGGACAGCCGGGGTAGATATAGTGCAGCTGATGAGCAGATTAGTGGTGGGGGCTTCAGGTGTGCTGGGGGAGGGAGCCAGGAGAGGGTAGCCGTGCACACACACACACACATATACACAGGAAACACAAGAAACACAAGGGAAAGGACTTGAGGTGCAGCCACAGCTGTAACGACTTGAAGCTAATTTGAGGCTTCAACAGTCTCAGATAAATGAAACGATGTGTGTTTTCTCACTGAGCCATGGCAGTAAGACAGCAGCACAAAGCAGGAGCTGGTTAATAATGAAAGACTAACTTTGAGACAAACAGTTAATTTATCTGATGTACGATGAAGTCGCTCTGCAGCTAGAATGTATAGGAGGAGCATTTACATCCACTTATAATTTTTCCACTGCTTGAAAAGTGTGAACTGATTTCCTTCTCTCACTCTGTGACGTGGCTTTTGTTCAAACAGCTGACAAAAAAAAAAGACTGAAAAGCACGGCTGCTGCAGCTGAAGAGTGATTATATTAACACACTCACCCACTCACACGCTCCCATTTTGATTGGCCCATTCATTTGCGCTCAGCTCAAAAGGTCAGTGCCGTAACCAAGATGAATAGGTCTTTCCTGTTTACAGTCTAATTGAACTCTAACGGACGTATTTCTGCTTCGTCCTGTGATATGCGACGGCTCGTGAAATGTAAACTTTGATCGAGCGCAGATTGTAGCGGATTAGGATCAGATCATTCAGACGCATGTGTGTGTTCACTAATATCAGGTTGAGTCAGATTGAGGTGTGAGTGGCGTCCAGTGTGTTGGTCCAGCGTTGAGTTCAGCTGCTCTTTAGATCAGAATTGGAAAAAAGGTGGATTGAGTCTAAAATGGATTTCATTTAACTGAGGAGTCCCTCGTCCTCTTTACTCCCTTCTACCCCATTTTCTCCTCCTCACAACTTCTGCGTTTCTGCCTCTTTTTCATTTTACGTTCCTTCCTCTCTGCCTTCTCTCCCGTTTCTTTTTGTCTCCTTCTTCCTTTCCTCTTTTCTATTTTTTCCCTTTTCTTTTATTTCCTTTCACTCTCCCCTCCTTCTCCTTCTCCTTCTCCTCTCCTCTCATTTGTCTCTCTATCCTCCTTTCCATTAATGGCCTTTCATTCATTCCTCATCCAACACTCCCTCCTCTCTTGTTACTCTTCCGTTTCCTCACACTACTTTTTTTTTAACTTTTACTCTCTCGTCTCTCTCTCTCATACTACTCTACTTTTTCAAATCCCTCCCATCTCCCTCTTGCCTCTCCCTCTGTCTCATCCCTCTTCCTCGTCTGCCCTTCTCTCTTCATCACCTCCCATTTTTCTTTGTTTCTGTTGTTTCCTGCCGTCTCTCATCTCCCCTATTCTGCTCCCACTCCCTTCAGTCTCTCTCCTCTCCTTTCTTTTTCTCCTCACTTCCTTACCTCTCTCTTTCTCTCTTCTCCCGACCAAACCTCCTGTTCTTTTACCTCCCTCTACTCTGTTGTCTCCCTCTTCTCATCTCTCATCTTCTCCCCCCCTCCCTTTCCTCTCACCCTCCTTTATCTCCCCACAGTTCCAGAAACCACACGAGCATTACCCTCCTTTCCGCTTCGGGACCGTCCCAAACGGGAGCACAGAGAGGAACATCCGCAGCAACTATCCCGACATGCACACACACATGATGAAATACAACCAGAAGGGGGTGGAGGAAGCCCTAGAGAGCCTCAAAACCGGGTACAGTTTTTCCTAAATATTAACTACATAACAAGCCTAGACAATAGGTAATATGTAACTGATCCTCTCCGAGATGGCACAGTAATATTGATGATAATTTGGGCGATACAGCACAGATTTGATGCTCTTTGTGTTGTTTCAGAATTAGGCCAACGTTAGGATGTATTTTTAGATGAAAAAAATCTTGTGTATCAGCTTAATGTTTATAGAAAAATGCTGTCAGACGTCCCATCTTCACAGAGAACAAGTTGGAAACATTTGAAGAACTACACCAGGGATTTGGCATATTTTGAACCCAATACTTACGAACTGTGTGAAACTATTTTTTTTTTAGCTGTGTGATAGCCATAAAGGTTGGTAATGACATTCGTGGTCACCAGAAGATGAACACTACTGATTTAAGAGATGCCCTGACTCTCCTACTTGTGCCACCATGGGGTTAAAAGATCTTCATCAACGTCTTCATCAATTTAACAACATCTGTGCTGCAAATACTCACAACAAATAACACAACCAAGCATCCAACGTACCCTTACATTTGGTGGTGTTGTGAGTAAGTTGCATTGTGTTGATCTCTCAGGGCCACGGTGCTGAGGTGTCAAGTCTCTGCAAGCAGATTGTTTTTTAAGTTAATTGAAAGAAAACTGCAGCCTGGTCGTGTCTAGAAGCCAATGTTATGTTTTCAGAGTTTACTTTTGGCTAAAACATACAAACCTACTGTTACTGCAGGATTATGCAAGAGTGAGACATTCAAATGAGAAAACAGTGCATGTATTTAAGATAAAACTATGGAGGAGCCAAGCTGTCTCTTAGACCCAGGTGTCTTCTTTACTTGCAGGAAACTGGACGCCTTCATCTACGACGCTGCTGTTTTGAACTACATGGCTGGGAAAGATGAGGGCTGCAAGCTGGTGACCATTGGCAGCGGGAAAGTGTTCGCTACCACAGGATACGGCATTGCTCTGCAGAAGGACTCCCGCTGGAAGAGGCTTATTGACCTGGCGCTGCTGCAGTTCCTTGGAGACGGTGGGCGGCGATCCAAACCTTACATGATACGATGCACAACCAACACCTGCACATGCGCTCTGACACTGTGGTCGGTTTTATCTGTTTGTATTAGTTTGTGTCTCAGTGGCACACTGTATGTGCACCATGGAACTGGCATCAATCCAGTTCAGTGTGTGCTGCATCAGCAGGGAAGTGGGCTTACAGGGAAGAGTTAATATCCTGGAGAACAGCAGGGAGTGTTAGGGATATGATTATCTCCATGACACACATACACATACACACACACACACAAACACACATACACACATCCTACCTACACATACCCACAAACACACTCGCCATGACGGCCACCAGTGTGGAGTTAATATCCTCCCTCCTCTGAGAGCTTAAGACCACCCCACACACACTCACACTGGATCTCACTCAGAGCTTTCCGTGATGATATAATAAATAGCGAGGTTATGGACGACATACGGTAACTGAGTGATAAAATGGGCCGCGCTCCTCTGTGGCTGCTGGGGCGAGTGCTGCACAAGAGGTGGCCACCTGCTCTGGAGGCCTGGAGGAGTAGCTTATGTGGTAATAATAGCTAATGGAGATGTGTTCAGGCGCAGTAAATTCTTCTCGTTTAAATGGTGCTTTGTCAGCATTGTACAAAGCAGTAAGGCAAATTTTTATACATTTGCACTGCAGCTGCAAAGTAAAAAGAGTCTGTTGTTTAAACTGACTAAATAAAAAAAAACAAAATAACAAAAACTTGGTGTTGTCTGATGCACCATTTGAGCATAGAAACATTGGCACCATTTTATAGACAGTTCCCTAAATGTCAACTTGATATGATCATGATGTGCATTAACTATGTGCTTTAAATACCCAGTAAAGCTTCTGTGCACAGTCAATAAAGCACCATTTCCATTAAATTAGATTCTAGTTGCAACATCATGGAAGTATCCATTTTATTTTGATTTTCCTATCTCTAACTTCTACCTGTATTATTTAGTGCCAGGCCAGTGTGCTGAGAAGGTAAAAGTAAAGTGGAAATCAACTCTCAAATGGAGAAAGCCCCTGAAAGAAGCAGTAGGTGATGATGGCTGCTGACGTCTGTGGATCACAGACTTCAGCCACTACAAACATTTTAGCACCAAATATCAGGACTTGACTTCAGTTTATTGTCAGCACTTTAACCTCCAAGAGCTTGATTTCTGTTGTGTTAGAGAGCAGAGAAAAAAACAACAATGTGCCATTGATCTGAGACTTTGTGACTGCACTGTACAGCACTTCCAGAACAACAGAGGTGGTTTTGTGGGAGTGATTACCTTCAGGATATTGTAAGCTGTCACACCTCTGTTACTTATTTTCCTCTGTCAAGTCATCTCATGCTTTCCATCTCTCTTCCCCCAAACATCCGCCTCTGCAGGAGACACCCAGCGCCTGGAGACTGTGTGGTTGTCGGGCATCTGCCAGAATGAGAAGAACGAGGTGATGAGCAGCAAGCTGGACATCGACAACATGGCGGGCGTCTTCTACATGCTGCTGGTGGCCATGGGCCTCAGCCTGCTGGTCTTTGCCTGGGAGCACTTGCTCTACTGGAAGCTACGACACTCCCTGCACAAGTCTCACAAACTCGACTTCCTGCTGGCCATCAGCAGGGTGAGATTTGGAGAATTAGTCCATTGATTGATTTTGGGGGGGGGGGTTATTTAGCATTTATGAATCCTTGGTTGGTTTGCTGATTGCTGAGTTCATAAAAATGGTGTTGATCTTTACATGAACTGTTTGGTGAAGTGACTGATTGGCTTCCTGTAATTGGATTAGCTGAGTGACAACTTGAAATGACTGACTGAAGGATTGGCTGATTGTTTTCACCTTGAGTGGCTGGTTTACTGCTTTGTTTTCCATTTAATGTGCTGTTTTACATGAAGAGGCTTTTATGTGATGATAAATTAGTGCTAATTAATGTGTATTTGCATATAATTACATAGTGTCCTTGTTACAAAATTAGCTAAAATATCAGTGTGTTCTTACAGGCAGAGGAGGGATTAAAAGAAAGAAGAACAGCGCTGCTTTTAGTTTACACAGTATTTAACTTTGATTGCTTAGTGTTAGCATTTATCTTAAATCAGGACACAGTTTGTCGATGCTGTGTTGTTGGGGAATGTGACTACTGAGGTAAAAAAAGCCAGGGGAGTGTCTATGGACACCAGTCTCTATGCTCCTCTACTGTGTAATTACACCATTGTGCCTGGATCTGGGCTTTATCAGATTATTGGCTAAACGGCAATCTGATCATTAATCCGTATGGGGCGGCCCCAAGGGCTAAATTAAATTTGGCTCTTTCAGGATCTCTCAGCCAACTGTAAGCAGAAGTCAGTCGTGGGATTTGGTCGTGTTTGTCCATGCAGTTAGAAACGGTTTGTTCTGCAGGAAACCTCAGGCGTGTGTGCCCGTGTGCTTTTATTGGGGCAATCCTCTCATCTTAAACTGTTTTTCTTTGAGTCCCGGGAGAATGCATAATGAATTTGTGACTAAGTCTTGCCTCAGTGACAAAATGAGATATTAATGAAATCTTTTTTTTATTTTTATTTACTGCCACTGGGGTTTTTATTAGTTAGGAGGTGGATCGTCACTTTCAGAGGCACAAATTGGTTAAAAATCTCATCCCCTCAGGACGACTAGGTTGATTTAAGGTTAAACAGTTTGTGGCCAACTATTGATTTAATTACAAATAATTACCTCTCTTCCCCTGTGTCACTCTTCCACCTCTCACTTTCTCTCATTTCTCTTCTGTCCGTCACTCAGGGCATTTACAGTTGTTTCAATGGTATGGAGGATCCTGGGCGTTCTTCTGGTCTGGCCAAACCTGACCTGACCTCCAACTACGCCCAAGCGAACATGCTGAAGATGCTTCGCACTGCCAAGGACCTGGTGTCCACTGCCAACGTTGAGAGCTCCCTGGACAACGCCACCAAAACCATCGAGCAGCTGAGCCGTCATGGCGGCAGCCTGCCCGTTCGTGTGCCACAAGTGGCCACGGAGGCGGCGCCTGGAGGATTTGCTTATGTGACGGAGAATCACCTGTCCCTCCCCCAGCGCTCCCTGACACCACCTCTGACTGCTGTTACCTCTCTGAAACATCAGAGGGGCGTGGCGAGGCCCACGCCACTCCGCTACACGCTGCCAACTCGCTCTACTTCGTGTCTGTACGACCGTCCACTTCCTGTATCGAGCCTCAGCAGCCCACACCTGGCCGTGGGTGAGCCTCTCCCTCATCAGCACCCACACCACTACCAGACCACAGGGAGACTCTACGTAGACGCTCACCCTCACTCGCCCTTCATCCCGTACGCTGATCTCCAGCTGCCTGACATCTACGCCTCTCACCCGGTCTCCTCGCCCCAGAACCACCAGGTCCAGACGGGTTTCTCCCGCCGGAAAAGGAGGTCCAAGAGTTTCCAGTGTGAGGACGGGGAAGCAGAGAGGAGGAAACACAGGGACCAGGAAAAGAGCGAGAAAAGTCCTGTGTGTCTGAGCGAGCTGAAAGCCAACCACCTCCAAGAAAACCACATCTCCACCGCCAGTGTCGACAGCATTTACTCAGGGGAGGCCATGGGTCCTCGGGTAGAGAACTACAGCTCCTGGCCGCCAGAGGACCTTGTGCTGAGAGGGAGACGCCGGCACCGCCGCCCCTCTTTCCTTAAAGCAACTTGGGGCATCGAGCAGACCCGCCAGCTCGATGAGTCCCAGTCATCCCTGTCCAGCCAATCACCTTCCACCTTGCCAGATCTGTTTCCATGCATCATCACAGCGACCACACCCGCCAAGGCCCACAACCCCGCCCACCTTCGAAACAACCTGTGCCTCCCACGGAACCAGACCTACCTCCACATAAGGGAGGACCAGAGGAGGCCCAATGGGCGTAAGGGCCAGAAGCTACGCTACTCCCACTCCGCCCACCTCCCCACATACGGAGAAGCAGTGCGACATGGGGCTGGGTTTG
>OMNW01015675.1:0-10944 GCA_900303245.1 Selene dorsalis
GGAGCAGACGACTTCGTCCAACCTGAACCACGGTAAGAAATCACACACACACACACACACAGGTGAGGTGTTTAAATATGAAGCCGAGAACCACAACAGTCAGTGTGTGTGTGTGTGTGTGTGTATGTGTGAGAGAGAGGTTTCACACTCCTGATTAGTGTTGTTCTGTTGTTTAAAGCCTGAAGCTGTTTGAGCTGCTCTCAGGCCTGACGGGCTCTGAGGCAGCTGTCACCGCTAAATATAGACCCACTGCAAGGCCTCATATCACACACACACACACACACACACACACACACACACTTTCACAGATTCACAGCAATGCTGGTTTGAAACTCCTTTTTTAAATTCAGACATGAGCACAGATCGTTGTGTCCTGTTATTTGTGCGAACGTCTTCCATCCATCAAGAACTGGTTAAAATTATGAGTCGCCCAGCTGGAAAGTCTTTCTTACGTTCAAATATCAAATATCCTGCTGAGATGAAATCTACGGTGGCCCTGAGGGATGGTTTTCAAACTACAGGTCAAAGGTCAAACTAACAGAACGTGTGTTTTAATCTCATAACATCAAATTATAATAATGGTATCAAAAGGAATTTGATGGTGGTGGAAATCTCTGACACAGGGAACCAGTCTCACCAGTGGGAAGGATCTTGGTTGCCATGGCGTCGCCCAGTGAGAACGGGAAGCACCGGGATCAGACAGTTCCCGATAGCAACAAGGAGGAAGAGGAGGAGGAGGAGGAGGAGGAGAGGAGCATCAGAGGAGTCCAGTCTCATTACCTCCGCTGCCCCTCCCCCAGGTAGGAGAGACTCCTCCTACATGGTTGTTTATTTTACATCATCATCATCATCATCATCATCATCATCATCTCTTCTTTTTCTTCTCTCTCTGTCAGTTTCTCCATGGTGTCTGAGTCCAGGTTCTCCACCATCTCAGGCTCTGACGCTGCGAGCATCTTCATGGAGCCCATCCACCTGTCGTCGGCCATCGCTGCCAAGAAGATCATCAACGAGGGTGAGACTGACAAACAAACAAACATTCACCGAAAGCACCCACAACAGTAAAACCAAATACAGATATGAAATACTGTTATTGATCATTATGAGGTCAGACGGAGACAAACTCCTTCACCATCAGTGTGAAATGTTGAACTTGCTGCAGTGTGACTTTGTCCCCGTCTCTGATCTGTTCATGTATTCAGCTCTGAGAAGCCACACTCTGCCTTAAGTGCTCCTCACTCCTCATATCAATGCATCAATTGGAGAAATGACTCCTACGTCCACATGTAGCCGTGGACGGTGATTTGGTCAAACGCTCTTCAATTAGAGTGAAGCCATGTCTCATAGTTTGGGCTCGTTACCGGGTTTCTCCTCGGAGCAGCTCATTGACTAGATTAGTGTGAACGACACGTTGAGACAGCGACTCCCGCTTCACACGTCTCCTCTGTTGATTCCTTACATTAGCAGCCGCTTAATAGACGATACATGTTTCATCTGTCCGTGTCCGTGAGTGATTATGAGTTTCTGAGGAGTTTGTCAGACATCGACTGTGACGGCCTTTAAACCAGGACAAGATCAATGTCAGTGTTGTAACGCAAACACTGATTCACCTACTGTGGGTTCACACACACACACACACACACACACAGAGAAACATCCAGCTGCTTTTTAACAAAGAGAGGAAAAACATTTCAAGGTTGATTTCCAACCTTCGTCTCTTTGTCAACAGGTAGAAAATACATCTATTGATCTATCCATCCATTGATCCATCGATCTATCGATCTATCATGTTGCCTGTGGCTAGTTATAGCACCTGACATCCAATAGGAGTGGTGTTCGACTCCCATGTGAATGTAGAAGCAGTTGACCACCAGGCTGTTAGTGTTGTAACCATGACAGCGGAGACTGCCTATCAGTGCCAGTCCTAGTAATGATGGCCATCTCTACGGTAACCATAGTGATGGAGGTAGATGATGCTGAGGAAAGAAGTCATAACTGTGATTATGGGTATTGGGTATTATGGAACTTAAGTAGGTCTCGTGCTTTCTACTTCCTGAACAGTCCCGTGTGTTTATTATGACTGTAACCGTGACAACCAATGTACGACTGCCACTGCAGGGGGCGGGGCTTAAGGAGATGCTGCTATGAGTGTGAAACTATAACTATATCAACTCTCCAGGAAGTTAAAAATGATTGTTTAACACCACCTCTGCGTCCGTCCCCCTCAGAGCTGCCGCCTCGCAGCGTGCACGCCGCGTCCATCCCAGAGTCCATGCTGGAGACGGCGGAGCAGCTCATGGTGGAGGACCTCTACAACCGGGTCAGGGACATGATCGACGACCGCAGCCCCTACAACACCCCCTGTGTGCTGGACATTCAGAGGGCCATGGTGCAGGACCGGCTGGAGGCTCCCGTCAACCCAGTGGACGAGGTGTGGCCCAACATCTTCATCGCAGAGAAGTGAGTCTCCACCTGGGAGCCATGTCTCAGAAATCCAACCAACCCTTTCTCTTTGAAGAAAGTCTCACTCACTCAGCGTTTCTTCCTCAGGTCGGTAGCAGTCAACAAGGCTCGTCTGAAGCGAATGGGCATCACCCACGTCCTGAACGCCGCCCATGGGACCGGGGTCTACACGGGCGAGTCCTTCTACAACGGCATGAACATCCAGTACATGGGCATCGAGGTGGACGACTTCCCGGACGCCGACATCTCGGTGCACTTCAGATCCACCGCCGAGTTCTTGGACGAGGCTCTGCTGACCCACAGAGGTGAGCCGGGGTTTGTATTGTCTCAAGTCTCTTTCAGCGTCTTCCAGCGACTCACAATTCAATGTCCAAACAACTTTTGTGCTCCTGAGCTTTAGAGCCAACTACATTCAGTTGTGTGTCCTTATCATATTTCAAATGTTCCCCTCCAAACGCCTCACATGGTTTCACTTCATCAACTGTTTTAACGTCAGTTTTCTGATGTCTCAAAATGAAAACAGAGAGTGGGTTTGTTGTTGCACTGTGATTCCTGGAGATTTTATTTATTTATTTAATTAATTAATTATTTACTTAACATGGGGTGATGCACAATACTCCCATTTTACCAGATCTAGCCAAAAGCGCACTTTTTAACAGCCTGTCCCTGTGCAGAGGTCGACAGTGACGCAGTCAGAGATCACAAACAACTCACTGGAAATGTCTCACTGATTTACACAGAATCTCAGTTTCTGAGAAGTGTTTCATGGAACATACAGAGAAACTCCTCTGTTCCTGGGAGAGCCTCTTGTTACAGTCGCTGTGACTCTCTCTTATTCATTGTAACTTCAGCTGATTCACACACTGTTGCCCGAAGACATCAGCAGCAGCAGCAGCTGTAGTTCTGGAGGCCAAAAACTCTTTGAGCGTCAAATGCGCATCGTATGTTTTGTTTTTAACACAGTTTTGCTTTAAATCCAATATTCAAAAACAAAGAGGACAAGAAGGCTGCTCTGTAAACGTGGACATATTTGACTCAAAGACCAACCGTGATTTGCTGTCCTTGCAGGAAAGGTTCTTGTGGTTTCTATGATGGGCTCCAGTCGCTCTGCAGTCCTGGTGGCATCCTACCTGATGATTTTCCAGCACATGAGCATCATGGAGGCTCTGACCTCCATGAGGAAGAAGCGTCCCATCAACCCCAACGAAGGCTTCCTGAAGCAGCTGCGAGAGCTCAACGAGAGTCTGATGGAGGAGCGGGACGACGACGACGAGACGCTCAGTCAGTGCTCCGTGATCGACGCTCGCACCCGCACTCGCATCTTCAACGAAGACAGAGATGATGATGATGATGATGACGATACTGATAAAGAGGAAGAGCAGAGTATGATCGGGGTCAAAGCTCAGTCCATCATGATGGAGGAGGAAGAGGATGGTAAAAGCGTGATGAGCAGTGTTGCTTCCTCAGCAGCCGCTGCAGCGCTCAGGAGTGGACTGATAGGAGCACAACATGGGCCCACCACAGGTCCTGAGGAGATCATCCTGCCTGAGCAACAAGGTGATGAGGATGATGATGATGGAGTGGGCAGCATGATCCGCGAGTGGCAGCGGAGAAATGAGAAATATCAAAGTGAGGACTGGTGGGAGGCCCAGCTCAACAGTGACGGTGAGGAGGAGGAATCTGTTGCTGGAGGCCGACCAAAGAAGAAGGTGGAAGGTGTGGACGGGGACGTGGAGAGCGTCACCAGCGAGGACGTACGAGCTGTGAAGGAGCGGCTGAAGCGTCGCAACAGACGCCCACCTTCAGACGCCATGTCCACCTCCAGCTGCACGAGCTACTCCGATCTCTGGAAACAGCGGCTGAAGGAAATCGAGGAACAAGCCGCCGCTCGCTACCACAAGAAAGAGGATGATGAAGGCAGCGAGAGCACCAGGACAGAGGGAGAAAAGAAGAATATCGACGTGGAGGTGGAGAGCATCCTCTCTGATACCAGCTCCATGTACAACTTCTGCCAGAAAAACAAGGAGAAGATGTCTCCTCTGGAGCGTTGGCGCATCAAGCGCATTCAGTTCGGCTGGAACAAGAAAGATCGAGAGGATGGAGAGAAAAGTTCGGTTGGAGACGGAGAGAAAGGTGACGGGAGGGAGGGAGAAACAAAGACGCCATCTCTCCAGGACGTCAACCTGACGGCGTACCAGTCCTGGAAGCTGAGGCAGCAGAAACGTCTCGGGGAGGAGAAGAACACTGATGAGATTTTGGAGATGAGTCGAGGCGAGGACTCGGCCACGATCAGAAGGAGGCAGAGGCGCGAGGAGATCCTGGAGCGCTCGAAGAAAACCTTAGAGGAGAGTCAGTCCATGTGTGGCTGGGAGAGCGAGAGCTGCGTGAGTGGAGGCACGATACCGCTCTCGGCCTTCTGGGCTGGAGCCGGGGTCACGGGCCCGCCGAGCGTCGCCAACGATGACAACATGTCCATGCTGAGCGGAAGGTCGTCCGCCATATCCTCGGTTTCACAACCTCGTAGCGCACGATCGACACAACCTGCAGTTCCGCTGAACCCTATGACTCCTGTTCCTCCCATCCTCCCAGTCCCAGCTGTCCAGGGCCCGGGAGGCGAGCCGATGGTCAATCTGGCCAGCATCCAAAACTGGATCGCTAACGTCGTCTCTGAGACGATCAAACAGAAGCAGAGCGAGATGAGCCTGCCTCCGCCATCACGAGCTGGATCGGAGTTCAGCTACGGTGGTGGAGCAGCGAGTGTGATCTCTGGAAGAGGAGCAGATGATGACCGAGCGTCCATGTTGAGCGGTACTTCCTACTCCAGCGCTCTGTCCCAGGGTCGGGGCAGGGCAGCGTCCGTCCTCTCAGGTGGTGGCTCAAGCAGCATCTCAGGTCTCAGTGGGAAAGGTTCAGCACTGGGCTCCACTTTGGGCTCCACCCTGGGCTCCAAGAAAAAGATCACCACCACCAGTGTCCCCCTCTTCAGCCTCTTCCAAGACCAGGTCAACCTGGGCAAACTGGATGCCCTGGACAAGGAGATGAAGTCTGACATGAGGGACAAGATGTCTACCTACGAAAAGAAGAAGATCTTGGAGGACAACAAGCGCAGCACTTTGTACAAGAAGAAGAAACCAAAGGAGGATGAAGATGAGGAGGAAGAAAGACAGAAGAGAGAGGAGGAGTTTCTGGAGGAGACAAAGAAAAAGGAGAAACCCAAGAGGACTTATGGCCTTTCTGGGTGCCTGAACCTCAACCCAGCACTGGAGAAAGACAAGAACACCAGCGTGGATGACTGGTTGGAGAGCGTCAGGCCTCCTCAGAGGAAAACAGCCTACGGAGCAGAGGCCGGTCCGGCAGAGGATCCCTACGATGACCTTGATGCCTCTGCTTCTGAGTTTGACTTCTCGAGCCGCCGGGTGTCCTACGCTGCCGATGAAACGACGAGGAGGAGGAGGACATGTACAGCTCCAGGTACAGATCGAGGTTACGTGAAGATCTGTCCAGCGAAGAGGCGGAATACTCCTGCAACGGGTTCTTGCAGCCCCGAGCAGGGAGGTCGTCCAAGGAGAGAGAGGAGGGGGCGGAGAGCTACAGCGACTTCTCCTCCAAGAGAAAGTTTGGTCACCATTCACGATACGAAAGCAGCGAGACAGAGGGGAGGAGCGGGAGGAGGGCGCAGGCCGATGCCGACGATGAGGAGGAGGACATTGCAACCTTCATCGCCCAGACCAGGCAGAGGATCAGAGCTCGAGCTGCTGCAGAAGCTGAAGACGACGAGGTTGTCGCTGCATGGAGGGCGCAGCTAGAAGCAAAGTCAAACGGCCGCAGTGAATGTTAGAAATGAATCCTGAATCCAGTACACAACCTTTTGAATGTAAATGTCCCTTTTTTTTTCCAAACGGTGGACGTCTCTGTGTGGAACTGTTAACATCTGTAGGGAAGATGAAGATGAAGCACCTTCACTTGTTCAAAAGTTAATATTTCTTCTCATCACTGTTCATAAGTTATTGGTTTCACCACTGTAGAATGTAACTGCTCATAAATCACACTTAGTGTTATTTTCCTAAGAGGTGATGCTCCTGAAAACAGAAAACCACCAAATCCTATTTGTACTGTTCTCTTGTTTATTATTGCAATAAATATCATGATACATTGACGTGGAGTTTAACGTATCAATTAGAAGATGGAAGCAATGACAAAGTGGAAGAAGAAGAAATGATCTGGGGATGGATATGTTGCAGCGTTGTTCATATCTCCTATATCAGATACATGTAACATGAGGAGCACTTCCCTGTGGCTCTTATATTACAGCGCCCTCTAGTGGACAATGTGAGTAAAGTCAAGGATGTGATACAATTCCATTATTTAGTTGGTGCTGGTTTGTGATTCATTGATAGTTAATGACTGAGTCACTTCATCACAGGTGTAATAATGATGATGATGATGATGATGATGATGATGCAGGAGGAGGTGGGGACATAACGCCAACACACGTGACGCTGTTTCCCTCATTGCAGCTTATTGTGAAGCTTTACATACCGCAGAGGGATAAACCACGTGGGAATGTTGATCTTCAAGCTGCTGTGTTGGACATGCATTTAAATCCAGAGTCACAGAAACAAGCTCCGTGTTTCTACGTGACCTCGGGCTTTTATTGAAGTTCCTCTCTCCTCCGTTGTGTGGTGCATTTTGGAAACATGAAGGTTGTTTGAATTAGAGACGATGCACAACGGTTTGAGCTGATTTAACTGAACATTTATTCAGTGTAAACGTGTTTCTATGCGCTGGACCACAACAATAATAAGAATGATAATACTGAGCAGTTTGTGAGTGTGGGAGGAGAAAGTGAGAGATTAAAGGTCTGAGAGGTGACGTGTGCTGCATTAAGGAAATCCTCCTTTAGTTTTACTTCACTCTGAGCAGAAACACCACCACGACAGCAGCAGTGATCCTGGTCCTGCTTCTGGTTCTGGTCCTGGTCCTGGTTCTGGTTCTGGTTCTGGTCCTGGTCCTGGTCCTGGTTCTGGTCCTGGTTCTGGCTGGTGATGGCGAGCTGGTGGACGGAGGCCGATGTGTTGGACAGTCTGAACCTGGAGGAGAACTCCATCGTGTCTCGGGTGATTCAGGCCGTCGGTCTGTTTGGAGACTTCCTGTCTCTGGAGGACACCATGGAAACGACGGTGTCAGAGGTCAAGAGACGCAGGCGTCCAGGTGAGCAGGAGGACAACGATGAAGATGAAGAGACGAGGGAGGAGGATGACGGAGGGAAGGTGGGCAAGGGAGGAGAAGACCAAGAGTATGAAGACTGGAGAGAGAAAAAAGAGGATGAACACAAGGACCTGCAAGGAAGAGAAGAAGAAAAGGAGGAGAAAGAAGAATGTGACAATGATGGAGGTGAAGGAAAAGAAGAAGAAACTGCCAAGGAGGAGTTGAGGGAGGAAATAGTGAAAGAACACAAATGTCTGCAAGGAGGAGAAGAGTTTAAGGTGGCAAAGGAAGGAGAAAAGATGGACGATAAAAAAGAAGAAGAGATGAAGAAAAAAGAGGAAGAAATGGAAGAAAAAGGGGAAAAGATAGAGGAAAAAGAGGATGTGATGGAGGAAAAAGATGTGATAAAGGAAAAAGAAGAAAAGATGGAGGAAAAAGAAGACGTGATGGAGGAAAAAGAAGAAGAGTTGGAGGAGAAAGAAGATGTGATGGAGGAAAAAGAAGAAGAGTTGGAGGAAAAAGAAGACATGATGGAGGAAAAAGAAAAAGAGGTTGAGGGAAATGAGGAAAATGTGGATGGAAAAGAAGAGATGGATGAAAAGGAGGAAGAGATGATAGAGAAAGAGGAAAAAATGGAGAGAAAAGAGGACAAGACAGAGGAAAAAGAAGAGATTACAGGTAAAAAGGGCAAGATGGAGGAACAAGAAGAAGAGAAAGAGGAGAAAGAGGATATTGTGGAGTTTAAGCAGAAAGAGACAGAGGCAAAAGAAGACAAGGAAGAAGAGATGGTGTTGAAAGAGGAAAAGGTGGATGGAGAAAGAGAAAAGAAGGATGAACAAGACGTCAAGATGGAGGAAAAAGAAAAAGAGATGAAGGATGAAGAGGAAGAAAATAAAACACGAAGGTCTGAAGAAGAGACGATAGCAGGACGGGAAAAAAATGCAGAAGAAGAAAATGAACTCAAACAACCAGATCCATCATCATCATCATCATCACTGAGTCCAGGTGCTGCAGGTGATGAAGATGAAGCTCGGTCAGATGAAGAGTGGAGCTCAGACTCTGACAGGAACCACACAGAGGACGATTGTCCCACGTCGCTTAGCAACAACAAAGAGGAGGAGGAGCAGCCAGGCGGCACAGACGCTCCAGCTCCGACTGTGACGGACACGGATCTCCACAGTGTCGACTACCAGCTACACCTGAGGATGGAGGAGGAGGCGGAGCCTGGAGGTGTCACACCTGAGCCACGTACAGGTAGGACAGCAGTTTAATGAAATAAGTCCAGAAGTAAAACTGAAGTCAAGTTCAGCCAGCGCTGAAAATAAAAGCCCAGTGTTGTCTGTATGAAAAGAAGGAAAAAGTAAAAGAGCTTCATCATTTGCATAATGTCAGTTTGATGATATTCCCCTGCCGTGTTTGAACCTTTTCATTTGTCGTGCGTCTACATTTTTCACTCCTGTAAACGTTTTCATGTCAAACTTGAAGTTGTCCCACTTTGCTGTGGAGCCTGCAGTGTAGACAGGGACGTTACATAACTGCTGCAACACAATTACTCAAAGTGGAGATTCAGGTCAGAGAGTTAATTCATTCATCAAAATCTAATTAAAATTCCACACAGTCGACACAAAACAACCGATGGATAATTGAAAAACCCTTTTTTACATTTGAACGCGGTGATATTTCCTCTTCCAGAGAGAGGAGAGACATTGATGGACACAGATGCTCAGTCAATGACGACAGTGTCCAGACTGGACAGCAACAAGGAGCCCAGTCCAAGCCAGAGCTTACCCGGGACAGAGAGCTCTGAGCTGGAGACGAAGGAGGACAACGGGGTCAAAGAGGACGGAGGTGAAAACTCCCCTGAGATGAACAAGAGTGAGGAGGAGAAGAAGAACGGTGGCCATCAGACCTCCAAGTACAAAACTGTGTCCTACAGGAGGATCCGCAAAGGAAACACCAAACAGAGAATTGATGAGTTTGAGGCCATGATGAACTTGTGATCGATTACTGTCAGAGAGTTTGATTTAATTGGCCCAAGTAGCAATTTAATTAAACTTTATAAGACATATAGATGATAAATAGGCCTGTTGGACAAAAGACTGTGAGATATTAGTATAAGTTAATGTATCTGTAAAGTCCTAGGACATAAACACCAGTAGAAACAGTGCAGCTGACCTGGAAACTTCACCTTTGTGTTGTTATGATTTAAAACCGGAAACAGACTCTGGCTCAACTGTCACGTTCCTTTGGCGCCATCTGGTGGTCGAAAATCTGAACTGCAACACGTTAGCTGTATTAACGCGAGTTTGTTTTTCAGCTGTAAATACAGAAAAAGTGACAAACACGCGTGTGTCTGACATCATCATAAACAACAATAAATGAAACGTGTGCAAATCAAACGATTACGTGTCACCTTATTGTTAAAATCTGCTTCTTCTCTTCCTGTTTCTGAATCCTAACCGGAAGTAGTTTACTCTGCAGGACTCGGGTGAAGACGGTACTTCCTCTTCTGCTGCTGCTGTTTGGACTGTGATTAAAAGTAAGTTTAGTTTGTTTGACACGTTAACTTGAACTTAACCTTTAAGGACATAATCCAGTGTGTTTGTGTGAAACGGGAGGAAACGGGACGGTTGTAACCCGGGTCAGTTCAAACGGCTTTGTTTGTCCGATCAGGAACAAGTTACAACGATCAGGGTTAGGAGTCGCAACAACAACAACAACAACACACAGGGTATGTTGAATACGAGGTTTTAGATATCAGGTTTCTGTTGTAATCTTTGTCATGATGTTACATTGCATTTGCTGGAAACTGACCTGGACTCTCTGTGTGTTCAACAGCATATTCATGAAACTAGTTTATGTTACAGTTTGAAAGTCGCTGTCTTAAAACCACATGAACGAACATGAAATCACTTGTTATGTTCTTTAGATGTCTCAGAGCAGATGACTGATGGAAGAAGAAGTCGTCCCACAAAGAGTAAGTTATTTTGACTTTAGCAGCATTTTGGATCACAAGAATTATTCACACATATTCATAAGTGAAGCTCAGTTGAACAATGTGTGATTAGTCTCAGCTGTTATCTGTTGTTAGTTTTACAGTTTGGACTTTGGACATAACTCAGTAGTTTAAGTGAAGCAGTAAGTAGGTCCACGGAATAAATTTCTGATCTGACTCTGTGTTCCTCAGTCAGTTACAGTGAAGTGAAAGGATCTCTTCCTTCTTTCAGCAGTCGTCACACTCATGGAGGTGACACTGTGGTGTCTGAGGAGCAG